>CM076571.1:688281245-688583342 GCA_034641835.2 Pinus albicaulis | reverse complement strand
ACAAGCAAGCTGGGGGCTATATCATTTTGGAGACCTTCAAGGAATGCATCTCCCCTGAAGACACATCATCCTTAAGGTCTCTATGTGCTGTGCCTTATACAAGTCCCCCCCGCTGGTTCCTTTCCCTAAAGGCCTGCATTTACCTCTTGTACCCCTGCAAAATGTCCCCTTTTTTTCCCCCTTTTCCTCCTTCTGTCAAAGTTCCTCTTTTCCCCTTTTTATTTTCCCTATTAACCCCCCTAAATCCCCTCTAAAAATCCCTACACCCTTTGTTTTCCCAAATTCCCCCTCCATCCCTCTATCGTTGCCCTTGGCTGGCCTTAAAACACTTTGGAAATGGGCCAAAAATCATAAATGTCATTGAAAATGGGTTAAAAACCCATTTCTGACCTTATAATAGGTCTCAGTCCCTTCTTCGTAAGCCCCGCGCCTTTCCCCTCCATGTAACCCAGCGCCGGAACCACCCGCTTTCCCAAAAGGCGCTAATCTCCCTTGCTGCATCTCCACCGTTCATTTGCCGTCTGATCGACGGTGCAGAGCCCATCCGCCCTGTGGACCCCGCCACGCACTAGTCCAAACCACGTTGTTTCCATCGCACCGCCTTTGGGCAGAGGGCAGTTTTCCTCCATTGCCTAGCGATTCCATTCATTGCCTGACGTGTGTCCTTGTGTGTGATTTCAAAACCGCCCGTTAACTCCATCCATCGCGCGTTATTGATTGGACACGGATGCCCAGCGAAATTGCCAAAAACCGTCCGATCTAGAGCGGCCCATCCGACGGCTATCGCTCGTCGAAGATGCACTATGGATAATCCAGTTGCGCACGCGATAGCTCAGGTCATGGCCCGCCATCCGTCGTCCTTCGCCATTGATCTTCACCGCGATCGACGGTCCAGATTTGTTCACCCGCCGCTGACTTTTCCACTGTCCCCGGTCCTGCCACGTCACCTCCACGTGCATCCTCCATACATACTCTCATTCCATTGCATATATTTGGTTCATTTCGTGTTTTTTAACGTTTTTTCATTCGTTTTTCGTTCTGCAGACCGCCACCTCCACCAGAGCGAATTTCCATTGTTCCTCTGCATTTTTCTGCCATGTCACCAATTGCACGGCTATTTCCTCCATCCACACTGCATCCGTTGCCCCCGTCCATGATTTTCTTCACAGGTTTCGTGTTTTTGCAGGGTTGCTAGAGGTGAAAAACCACCATGATTCAGCTGTACCATCTTAATGGCGTGTTGCGCAGACGGAATTAAATCTGGGAGCGGGTACTATTGTGAAGATTGTCAAAGAAAGTGGCTGACAGGACTTACACCGAAGAAGAGCAGAGCTCAAACTCTGTGGATCCTCCGGCACCATTAAAGCCCATTTTTTGATGATCGAAGCATTTATGAGCAGCAAGGTGTGCCAGCGCAGGGCAAAGAGGTTAAGGCACGCTAATGAAGATCTTGAGCCTCAAATCTGCAGTTTAAAGAGGCAAAGCACCAGTTAGAGGACCCCGAGGACCGATCAGAAGGTCCTGAGCATGAGTAAAAGGTAACATCATGGTTTATTCATCAGCAGAATGTTTTTCTTCGTCAAGTACAGGGCGCCCATACTTATTTTATTATGCACCGTGTCCTTGAAGGAATTCCCACCCTAACAGCAGTTTGAGACCATCAGAACATTTACGTAGCAGACTTCTCAGTAGTCCATTCGCTCTTTGTTTATTCACCGCCAGTACCGCAGAACACCACAGCCGAAATATGTCAAAGTCATACCCAGAGAAGACCACTCCTGCATAAAGTGGTGACAGAGATTAAATACACAATAGTCAAACAGAATGGGCTTCGGCCCTGCATTCATTTATGTGTTTAATATCACATTTAGTGTTCACCTACCTCCTCAGTCGATCTTCTGTTCATCCTCTGCTATAAAGCACTGAAGGAAATTATTGTAAAGGTTGTTGATGAGATATCAGAGAAATGCAAGTATTTTCCTCTTGAGATAAGTTCTCTGTGTAATATTGTAAGATAGGCTGAGATTTGATGTATTCAGAATGAATGTTCAAGCTGTGGGCAATGATGTACCTGATTGGTGTTGTTTTTAATATGAAAAGCACATTTCTTTGGATCCTGATCTAAAGCAGCTGGTGATGTTTTCCTTTCTCTGTATTTGTGATTGACTTTCTTTCATTTCATTATGTTTCATCAGGCTCGCATCAAAAGTTTGGCATAAGATTTACCCTTGATAGGTACCTTATGTTGCTGCTCTCCCAGCCTTTATTTTTTCTACTTATATGTGTATCTGAATATTGATTTCAATTGATTTAACCAGTGTAGTGGATGTTATTTCCTGCTCTCTGATGTATGAATTAATGAAATCTATGTTTAGATGTTCTTGTTAGGATTTAGTTAGATGAGTTGAGAACACTGGGAGGTCTAGAACCCTGTCTCTGCCTCACTAGGATATTTCCATCTCATTAATCCTTTCTAAGATCCCTTGTCTTGCCTCCGATTTTTTCCAAGCAGGTCTGGAGTTAAATGACCTCTGACCCAATCTATAGACAAATTTGGCTGGTTCTCCTTCACTCATTTTTAGTCCTTAATGTTCCATTCCATCAACCATCTTTTAAGATCCAAATGCTCTAGATGACTAGCCCAACTGAAAGCTTGCACATTGAACATAAGTAAACCCTTTCTTGACTCCATTGTCCAATGGCCTTGATGTTCCCTGAGTTATCTATCTTCGCCTAGTTTCCTCTTTGCTCATCCTTGTCTTATATTGGACCTTTCTTCCCTGATTCCCAACAACCAAACATAAACAATCAAACAAACAAACCCTGTGCCTATAACTAGCCTAAAACCTTAACATTTGAGTTTCAAAGACGTAAAACCTTTGACTATCATAGAGAGATCCCTCTCTGGACCTAGGAGGGCTAGATCCTAAGGTCTGAAAGTGGTTCCATGTTGTCTCATCTTTTGGTCTTGTCAACCTGGCCAAAACATGGGAACCCCAACATAATGGCAACTCCGCTGGGGAAGCTGAGTGCATTTCACCTTAAACCTTTTTAAAGACTCAGAAACTTAGAACTCTAGTTAGGTTGATAGTAAGTCACTCCTTCTTGAATCGACCTCCATTGTTGAGTTTCCATCATACTCTTAGACAGAGCCTGGAAAGGGCCAGGAAGCCTCCAGATCTCACCCTCTTCGGAGGTGACATATCTGGTAAATGCCCCTCCAGTCAATCTCTGGTTGGAGTTTGCTGTTTTTGAGGTTATTCTTGGGAGGTGATAGTGCCTAAGCACTGTGGTGAATAGTGTAACCCCCTTGACATACCCTAAACCTTCCACCTGGCGACTCCATTGCTCCTAAACGAAAGACTCCACTGGTGATCAGTAGGCCTGCTTATTAACTTGGTTTCACATTAGACTCCACTGGGAGACCAACCTTTGAAACAACATTAGCCACAACAGAAGTAACAAGTAGGATTAAGCTACTTGGCTAGGAAACATCATTCTGGCTTTTAGAACCATTCACGCGAGAGCTTATCCTAACCCAAACCCACCTGAAATAGTTGACAATCTGGAGAGTACGCTCAAGGGAGCTCATACACCTAAAGGAACAACTATTTCCCGTCACATTCATAGAGCCAATTCTTCACCAGAAGACCTAAAAACCCTATCATGTTTTCTCCCTGACCTAGACCCACCTAACCGATTACCTAGAACTAGGTCATTCAGTCATCTAGACCAGTCAGGCCTCGAGCTTCACAGTTCACCATCTCATAGTGGTCAACATGCTAGGGACAGAGGAACCCGTCCATCTACACCACCTGATATCCACTTCATTAAAAACTTGGGGCTCTCCCACCCTAGATCTGCTCAACAAACTTCTGCTGGTCCTAACATCCCTGTCATCCAAATACCAGCTGCTCAAGCCAACCCTATACCTCATCAGAACATTACTATGGTAGCCTGGTATGCACCCCTAGTTTTACCTCACCCCTTCTTACCCTTACCCAATGATTACCAATCAAAAATCCCACACTTCACTACTAAAGAGTCCATAACAACTCAGCAACAAGTAGATAAAATGGAGGATTCTTTCGATTACATGGAAATTGATGATGAAAAAATCAAAATGAGAATCTTTGCCCAAAGCCTAGGGGGTGATGTAAAGAAATGGTTTAAAAACTTACCTCCTGGCAGTATCCAAGATCTCCCTGCATTATATCAGACCTTCATAAACAAATGGGAGACTAGAGCAAATCATCACCAACTCCTAGCTGAATACATGAGCCTCAAAAGAAATGTATGGGAGAGCGTCCACGATTACACAACAAGATTTAACAGCATTTACAATGCCCTCTCCCCACATATGAAACCTCCACAAGGCATGGCCCTAGCAAAGTACCCTGATGGGTTTGATGCTGACATGGCCTATGAGCTTAGGGATAAAGAGTACACCACATTAGAAGACATGCAGAAAGGAGCTGTAAACATAGAAGCCAATTTGATGGAGAAAAAAGCAAGACAGAGAGTCGAGAGGAGGGTAACCTATAGGGATGACAATGTAGCCTCCACCTCAGATCTAAATTATGACAAATTGTCTAAAAACATGGAAGAGCTACAAAAAATGATGAAGAAAATGGTTGTCACTGTCAATAACCAAAACAGAAATCAAAACCAGAACCAAAACTTTAGAAGGAACAACAATGCTCCCAACAGACAGAGAGAGTCAGATCAACAAGTAATTCCCCCATTCCAAGAAAATTTTTTAGATGAAGATGAGGGAATCATAGAAGAATCTGAGGGGAATGCAATAAACATGTTTGAAGTGGAAGACTCAGTCCTTAATTGTGATTCGGAAGAAGATCAGCCTTCACCCTCATACTGGGATGAGGAATGGTTAGAAACTGAGGATTACAGATTAGGATTTGAAAATTCCATGATGCAGGTCAGAGAACAATATGAAATTAGGAGAAAAAAGAACCAAGACACTTCCAAACCCAAAGATCCCGAGGTTACCATCAAGAAAACGCCTGACAAATCTTCTAAAGTGATTGCTGAAAGTAGCAAAACAACAGCCGAAAGTTCTGGGAAAAACAAAGAAAAGGACAACCAGAAGAATGAAAATCAAAGTGAACCCGCTAGCAGTACTAGCACTTCAATTAGTACTCCTGATTCAATTGTTCCCAACCATGTACATAGTGAGAAATCACAAACTAATTCAGCCACTAAGGTAGTGATTAATAAAACAGAGTCAAGCACTTCCAAGAACCAGTCCACTTTAAATTTGGAAAGTGAGATTGCAAAAATCAAAATCTCTGTCCCACTCTCTGAGCTGGCCACTCAGAATGTATATAAAGGCCAAATTTTGAAAGCATTAAATATGGGGGAAAACAACGACACTGTAAATTTGAATGATGATCAACCTGCCCTCCTGTTTGGTCCAAAGATTGAGGGAAAGTTTCAGGAAGGGGTAGTCCCACCCTTCTATATCAGTCTCAACATTCACGACAAGATACTTCACAATGCCATGCATGACTCTGGAGCGTCGCACAATTTAATGCCTAAGGTAGTGATGGAAAAGCTAGGCCTAGAGATAACACGACCTTACAAAGATCTATATTCATTTGACTCTAGCAGAGTAAAGTGTCTTGGCCTAATTAAAGACTTATGTGTGAGCTTGACCCAGATTCCTGCCAAATGTATGGTCATGGATGTGGTGGTGGCAGATGTACCACCCAAGTATGGCATGTTATTATCAAGGTCATGGGGAGCCAAGCTACAAGGAACGATGCAGATGGATGGCTCATACGCCACTATCCCTATATTTGGCCAACTTAGAAGACTGTATAGAAAATCTCAAATGAAATTTCTAGTCAGTAGCCCCGAGAAACCTGAAAATTCACCATTGTACTCTGTGCACACAGACCTGGATTCTTTCATTCTTTATAACGACCAATCCTTGGGAGAGCCAGAGTCTGAATGCAGAAATACAAGCAAGAACGCAGAGCCTATGGACTTTAGCATAATGGCTACCCTAGAAGAATGCGATGAAGAAAACCATGGGCAGGATAATGAAAACGAAACTTAGAATGAACCAGAAACACAATGCAGTCAGCCCATTAGTCACACCCCTCAGAACGATACACCACGTGAAGAAAAGTACAACCCACAACCTAGTACAGACCCCACAATGCAATATAATGGCGAACCCCTGTGGGAAATGAATTTCGATGGGTCTTGTACTAGGCAAACTGCTGGAGCAGGGGTGTGGCTACGTAACACAGAAAATGACCATGCAGAGAGCCACGCTGTCAATCTGCACTTCAAATGCACAAATAACATTGCAGAGTATGAGGCTCTTATTCTGGGCTTAAATCTATTGAAGAAATTAGGAGCCCGTAGGGTAACTTTGCTAGGAGATTCTGAGTTAGTTGTCAAACAAGTGAATGGTGAGTACGCAGCAAAACATCCTCGATTAAGAGCATATAGGAACGATGCCATGGATATATTGAAAACTTTCATGGAATATGAATTAGTGTTTGTTCCTAGGAGTCAAAATGTCATTGAAAACGGATTAGCTTTCCTAGCTAGTTCATATCCTAAGGCTCCAGCTGACCAACAAATCATCATTCAGACCAAATTCAGACCTGTAGTGTCGGACAATGAAAAATATTGGCAGGTATTTGAAGGAGACAAACAGATTGAAGATTTTCTGGTGGGCAGAAATGAGTTTGAATTCTCTGATTCCGACTCAAAATCTGATGACGGCTTCCCAAGTGAGGATTCCCCAGATAAACAAGAAACACCCTGTAACATAGAAATAAACGCCCTTTCTGAGGAAGCTGGAAACTCGACCATAAAATGTGAAAACGCAGATAGTGAAGAAATGGAGGTGCTGCAGGCCAAAGATAAGAATATACCCAGAGGCCTGGCACTCTTAGAGGACCTTTTTGACTTTGATGACGTAGCGAAAAATCCCACAATAGAACATGCAGATTCAGATGCGGAAGAATGCAACATAGGCACTGAAGACAAACCCAAAATGATTAAAATAGCTAAGTCTTTACCTTTAGACATGAAGAAGAAATACATTGAGCTGTTTAAAGAATTCATTGATGTGTTTGCATGGAGCTATGAAGACTTAAAGGCTTATGACACCAACATAATTCAACACAAGATACCCTTGAGGGAAAATCAGAAGCCTTTCAGACAGAAACTCCGTAGGATCAATCCGAAACAATTGCCTACTGTTGAAAAGGAAATTAAAAAGATGTATGATGCAGGCATAATAATTCCTGTGAGGTTTTCTGATTGGGTGTCAAACCTAGTGGCTTTGAGGAAGAAAACAGGGGAGATCAGATTATGCATAGACTTCAGAAACCTCAACAGAGCCTCCCTGAAAGACAACTACCCCTTGCCTAGAATGGAACAAATCTTACAGAAGGTAGTGGGCTCTAAGAGAATCTCCCTGCTTGATGGTTTTTCAGGATACAACCAAATATTTGTAATCCCAGAAGATCAGCTCAAAACAACATTTACCACTCCATGGGGCACCTTCATGTATGTGAAAATGCCCTTTGGATTGATGAATGCTGGCGCCACCTTCCAGAGAGTGATGGATATAGCTTTCTCAGAGGAGATAGGACACTTCATAGTTATCTACTTGGATGACTTGACTGTCTTTTCCAAAACTGAAGAAGAACACCTGAAACATTTGAGGAAAGTTTTTGAAAAATGCAGAAGGTATGGTCTATCCTTAAATCCTAAGAAAACTGTCTTTGGGCTGCGGGAAGGCAAAATTCTGGGCCACATTATTTCTGAGAAAGGAATTAGGATAGACCCACAGAGAGTTGAGGGAATACTCCAAATCACACACCCAAGAAACATCAAGGAGTTACAGTCCTTCATTGGGAAAATCAACTTCCTGAGGAGATTTATTCCCAATCTAGCTGAACACCTTAGGACTATGACTAACATGCTGAAGAAGGGTGCAGGAATTAAATGGACTATTGAAGCCAAGAAATCTTTTGAGCCTGTAAAACTTGCACTCACTCAAGCTCCTGTGCTGATTAGCCCTGATTTCTCGAAAGATTTTCTGATCTTTTCATTTGCCTCCCACCATACCATAGCTGCAGTCTTACTGCAGAAAAATTCAAAAGCTAATGAACAGCCTATAGCTTTCTTCAGTAAAGCCTTAAGGGATGCACCCCTGAAGTACAACATTATGGAAAAGCAGGCCTATGCCCTGATTAAGGCCTTAAAATACTTTAGGGTGTACATTCTGCATTCTCACACCATTGTTTATGTGCCAAATATAGTGGTCAAAGATATATTGTCCCAAGACCCTGATGGGAAAAGGGGCAAATGGATTGCTACCATCCTAGAGTATGATCTTGAGATTAAACCCACTAAGCTGATCAAAGGGCAGGGTTTAGCCAAGCTAATAGCTGAATCAAATCTACAGGCCTTAGACATTAACATGGTGAATGCCTTGGATGAGCAGGAAAGCCTACCTGATCCCACTATAGAAGAGAAACTCCAAAAATCTCCATGGTATTTTGATATCCTTTATGTCCTCACCAATCTCGATGACCCTCCAGAACTGTCCAAAACCAAGGCCAGATTCATAAAACTCAAAGCTAGAAATTACTACATTTTGAACGAGAATCTATACTGGAAAAATCCAAACGGCCTCTTTCTGAAATGCTTGTCTGAACCTGAAGCAGAAAAAATTAAACAGGAATTCCATGCTGGGGAGTGTGGAGGCCACCTGAGTTGGAAAGCCACTGCAAATAAAATACTCAGGGCTGGTTATTATTGGCCTACACTGTTTAATGATGTCCATAAAATGATAACCACTTGCCACAAATGTCAGATCTTTGAGGGTAAAGGAAAGCTCCTCCCCCTTCCTCTAAAACCCATCACTGTGGAAGGTCCCTTCATGCAATGGGGCCTAGACTTTATCGGAGAGATTCACCCCTCTTCCTCTGGGAAACACAAGTGGATCCTGACTGCCACAGACTACTTCACTAAATGGATAGAAGCCATACCCACTAGGAATGCCACTGATTATGTCATCATTAGGTTCCTAGAAGACTTCATCCTATCTTGGTTTGGATGTCCAAGGAAAATAATCACTGACAATGCTGCTGCCTTCAGATCCAAGAAAATGGTTGATTTCTGTCACAAGTATGGAGTAGCACTTGGTCATTCAACTGCCTATTACCCCCAGGGTAATGGACTGGCTGAATCATCTAACAAAAGCCTGGTCACAATCATTAAGAAGCTGCTGGAAGAGAACAAAAGGTCATGGCATAAAAGTTTGATATATGCTTTGTGGGCTGACAGGCTCACCACAAAGAAATCTATTGGCATGTTACCATTCCAGCTGGTTTATGGAACAGAAGCAGTTTTCCCTACTAGCCTTGGAGTTCCAGTAATCAAACTTGTCCAGGAGATCCATTCAGAAGAGGACAACATGATAAGAAGAATAAATCAGACAATCCATCTTCAGCAAACAAGGGAGGAGGTATATAACAGAGCTGTCAGAGTTCAGGAAAACATAAAGAGGCAGTTTGACAAAAGAACCAAAGCTTCAAATTTCAAAGTTGGTGACAAGGTTCTGAAATGGGATTCAAGGAGAGAGGACAAAGGTAAACATGGCAAGTTTGACAGCTTGTGGCAAGGTCCATTTGTCATCCAGGCCACTGTGGGTCCTAATGCATTTTTCTTACAAGAACATGATGGTACAGAGTTGTTTGGGGGTCCTTTCAATGGCAGGATGCTCAAACACTATTTCTGCTAATTTTTCATTTCCATTTCCGTTTCCATTGTACATACCATTGCAGTTTTACTTTCAAGAAAATAGAGAAAATGTTTCTAAAAAATAGAGAAGGTAGAGGTTCAAATATGCTCAAAACATGAACCTCTGAAGTACAGAGATTGGCTCTAATAAACTCAAAACCTGAGCCAGAGGAGAGGAGACAGCTGGTCCTAACATGCTCAAAATCTGGACCAGCAAGGAAAAGGGAAGAATCAGCTCCAACATGCCTAAAACCAGAGCTGAAAACGAAGAAGAAAAGGTGACTCTAATATTCTCAAAATTTGAGTCACAAACAGAGAAGGATACTTCAAAAGTGCAAATTTCAAACCTTCAAAGTTTTGTTTCGCTCCAGCAAGTCAGACAGTCTAATCCTGGCTTGGTTGTTTTTCAATTTCCTGTCTTAGAATGTAGGAGAAGAAATCTGTTGGACAGTTTAATCTCAACAGATGTTAGATTAGGTAGAGAAGCATATGAGGCCAACTGTTTAATCTGGTCTCATGGAGCAATAAGGGTAGATTTAGAATAGGTTGTTTTTGTTTTGAAAATAAAATGTAAAGGGTCTGCTAGCTCAAATGCACCCCAAAAGAAGAAAAAATGCTAGGATTGTAGTTTGGGTAGGTAGTTTGATTGGGAAAATGTTTCTGTTGATGTAACATATTCATATTGTGGCAGCTGATCAAAGAAAGGGATGTGCCAAGTAGCAGGCAACTGGCCTACTCCAAAGATCATTTCTGGTTTCTTGCCTCCTTCAAGAATAAGACATCCCCATGTGGAGCCACTGTTAGCCCCCCTATGAAATTCTTGACAAGCAAGCTAGGGGCTATATCATTTTGGAGACCTTCAAGGAATGCATCTCCCCTGAAGACACATCATCCTTGAGGTCTCTATGTGCTTTTCCTTAAACAAGTCCCCCCCGCTGGTTCCTTTCCCTAAAGGCCTGCATTTACCCCTTGTACCCCTGCAAAATGTCCCCTTTGTTTCCCCCTTTTCCTCCTTCTATCAAAGTTCCTCTTTTCCCCTTTTTATTTTCCCTATTAACCCCCCTAAATCCCCTCTAAAAATCCCTACACCCTTTGTTTTCCTAAATTCCCCCTCCATCCCTCTATCGTTGCCCTTGGATGGCCTTAAAACACTTTGGAAATGGGCCAAAAATCATAAATTCCATTGAAAATGGGTTAAAAACCCACTTCCAACCTTATAATAGGCCTCAGCCCCTTCTCCGTAAGCCCCGCGCCTTTCCCCTCCATGTAACCCAGCACCGGAACCACCCGCTTGCCCAAAAGGCACTAATCTCCCTTGCCGCATCTCCACTGTTCATTTTCCCGTCAGATTGACGGTGCAGAGCCCATCCGCCCTATGTACCCCGCCACGCACTATTCCAAACCATGTTGTTTCCATCACACCGCCTTTGGGCAGAGGGCGGTTTTCCTCCATTGCCTAGCGATTCCATTCATCGTCCGACGCGTGTCCTTGTGTATGATTTCAAAACTGCCCGTTAACTCCATCCATCGCGTGTTATTGATCGGACACGGATGCCCAGCGAAATTGCAAAAAACCGTCCGATCTAGAGCGGCCCATCCGACGGCTATCGCTCGTCGAAGATGCACGATGGATAATCCAGTTGCGCACGCGATAGCTCAGGTCATGGCCCGCCATCCGTCGTCCTCCGCCGTTGATCTCCGCCGCGATCGACGGTCCAAATTTGTTCACCCGCCGCTGACTTTTCCACTGTCCCCGGTCCCGCCACGTCACCTCCACGTGCATCCTCCGTACATACTCTCATTCCATTGCATATATTTGGTTCATTTTGTGTTTTTTAACGTTTTTTTCGTTCGTTTTTCGCTCTGTAGACCGCCACCTCCACCAGAGAAAATTTCCATTGTTCCTCTGCATTTTTCCGCCATGTCACCGATTGCACGGCCATTTCCTCCATCCACACTGCATCCGTTGCCCCCGTCCATGATTTTCTTCGCAGGTTTCATGTTTTTGCAGGGTTGCTAGAGGTGAAAAACAGCCATGATTCAGCTATACCATCTTAATGGCGTGTTGCGCAGACGGAATTAAATCTGGGAGCGGGTACTATCGCGAAGATTGTCAAAGAAAGTGGCTGACAGCACTTACACTAAAGAAGAGCAGAGCTCAAACTCTGTGGATCCTCCGGCGCCATTAAAGCCCAGTTTTTGCTGATCGAAGCATTTATGAGCAGCAAGGTGTGCCAGCACAGGGAAAAGAGGTTAAGGCATGCTAATGAAGATCTTGAGCCTCAAATCTGCAGTTTAAAGAGGCAAAGCACCAGTTAGAGGACCCCGAGGACCGATCAGAAGGTCCTGAGCATGAGTAAAAGGTAACATCAGGGTTTATTCATCAGCAGAATGTTTTTCTTCGTCAAGTACAGGGCGCCCATACTTCTTTTATTATGCACTGTGTCCCTGAAGGAATTCCCACCCTAACAACAGTTTGAGACCATCAGAACATTTATGTAGCAGACTTCTCAGTAGTCCATTCGCTCTTTGTTTATTCACTGCCAGTACCACAGAACACCACAACCGAAATATGTCAAAGTCATACCCAGAGAAGACCACTCCTGCATAAAGTGGTGACAGAGATTAAATACACAATAGTCAAACAGAATGGGCTTCGGCCCTGCATTCATTTCTGTGTTTAATATCACATTTAGTGTTCACCTACCTCCTCAATCGATCTTCTGTTCATCCTCTGCTATAAAGCACTGAAGGAAATTATTGTAAAGGTTGTTGATGAGATATCAGAGAAATGCAAGTATTTTCCTCTTGAGATAAGTTCTCTGTGTAATATTTTAAGATAGGCTGAGATTTGATGTATTCAGACTGAATGTTCAAGCTGTGGGCAATGATGTACCTGATTGGTGTTGTTTTTAATATGACAAGCACATTTCTTTGGATCCTGATCTAAAGCAGCTGGTGATGTTTTCCTTTCTCTGTATTTGTGATTGACTTGCTTTCATTTCATTATGTTTCATCAGGCTCGCATCAAAATTTTGGCATAAGATTTACCCTTGATAGGTACCTTATGTTGCTGCTCTCCCAGCCTTTATGTTTTCTTCTTATATGTGTATCTAAATATTGATTTCAATTGATTTAACAAGTGTAGTGGATGTTATTGCCTGCTCTCTGATGTATGAATTAATGAAATCTATGTTTATATGTTCTTGTTAGGATTTAGTTAGATGAGTTGAGAACACTGGGAGGTCTAGAACCCTGTCTCTGCCTCACTAGGATCTTTCCATCTCATTAAGCCTTTCTAAGATCCCTTGTCTTACCTCCGGTTTTGTCCAAGCAGGTCTGGAGTTAAATGACCTTTGACCCGATATATAGACAGAATTGGCTGGTTCCCCTTCACTCATTTTCAGTCCTTAATGTTCCATTCCATCAACCATCTTTTAAGATCCAAATGCTCTAGATGACTAGCCCAACTGAAAGCTTGCACATTTAACATAAGTAAACCCTTTCTTGACTCCATTGCCCAATGGCCTTGATGTTCCCTGAGTTATCTATCTTTGCTTAGTTTCCTCTTTGCTCATCCTTGTCTTATATTGGACCTTTCTTCCCTGATTCCCAACAACCAAACATAAACAATCAAACAAACAAACCCTGTGCCTGTAACTAGCCTAAAACCTTAACATTTGAGCTTCAAAGACGTAAAACCTTTGAATATCATAGAGAGATCCCTCTCTAGACCTAGGAGGGCTAGATCCTAAGGTCTGAAAGTGGTTCTATGTTGTCTCATCTTTTGGTCTTGTCAACTGGCCAAAACATGGGAACCCCAATAGGATGTCATTCCTTTGGATTGGGAGAAATTCTAGTAGATGTTAATATTACTTTCATGCTTCAAATGTGATTCCAAGTTTATGTTACCTTGATTTTTCATTTGGATAATTAGTTATAGGGCTTGAGATTCTTGGAATGGCTCTCTAGGAAATAATTGACCTCAGGCTTTAAACCCAAGTAATAATTTCAATCCTTTATGGTTTTCGAGTCTAAGTTGTTTCAAGTTTGTTGGGTTTAATTATTTTAAGTTAAATTATAATAATTTTTCAAAAGGAAATACGATTCAAATTTAAATTTGTCATTAGAAGTTGGCGTTCCAATTGTTTTACCAAACTGGAATTTATAAGGCATTGATTTCCTTAGTGTTTTATTCTGAATTTCAACACTTCCCACCTTAAGCAGTTAAAGGTATCTTAGAGATGTCTCTAAATTTCATCAATAATTAGTGATATATATACCCACAACCAACCAATATAATGTGAATTCTATGAACACTCTACTCTCCAAGACTCAATTTAGAGATGTCAATGACATAATGACAAAAACAAAGAAAATATAACATTGGCAATAAGGATTTGGGAAACTTAGAGGAAAGAATG
The DNA here is from genome assembly GCA_034641835.2 of Pinus albicaulis. Classification (NCBI taxonomy): domain Eukaryota; kingdom Viridiplantae; phylum Streptophyta; class Pinopsida; order Pinales; family Pinaceae; genus Pinus; species Pinus albicaulis. Next base: position 688,569,120 of record CM076571.1, on the reverse strand, counting down.
GGAACAAAACCATGCAATGGATCTAAAAGTGAGTAGGAGACAAATGATCAAGATGAATGTTCAACTACAAAAACACAAAGAGAAAAGTGTACTCTTGAATGTAGGCGAAAAAAGAAATAGAGAAAAACTACAAGAGGAAGAAGACATGATAAGGCACTACAGGAAAAAGTAAAACATTTGTATTTTGAAAAAAAAAAAATAGGTTTGATGAATTGAGAAAATATACAACCTCAGTTACATCAATTGTCTCCTTTGGACAAGAGCAAGCACTGGTATTGGAGAGAGTGCTACTGGGAAACCTATAGAAAATGCTAGGAATACAAATCTCTCTCTCCTATCTTCAATAAAGGAAACAAATAAGTTTTCCCATATAATACTTACTAACTAAAATGTGTAGATTTATTTATGTTTTTTTTTTTCACTTAACCAATAAGTGACACTCTCTTCAAGCCTAGCCGTATTGGTTTATTATCAAATAATTAAAAAAACAAACTTTTTTCTAATTTCATGAGTAACTTATAAGCATAAATAAATATTCATTAGTTTTCTTCTTATCAACTAATTAAGTAAATAATTAAAAAAAAAAATTCATACCAACTCATAATTAAAAATAAACCATTCTTGTTATCACTATTGTCATGTAATAAAATTAATAATAATTTCTATCTGGAAAACATAAATTTGAATTTATCACATCTATTTGTAAGGTATCTTTACTTATATTGGCAATAATCTTGAAAAAAACATATTATTATAATACCAGTGTTGCATGCAACATAATCCCTACCTAATTAGTTTTAATATAAATGTATTCTAACTTTGATGGGGACTAAAGTGCACTATTAAAAAGGTGTAGTCTACCGATGCATCAAATTTTCTCTGACAACCAAAAATGGTTGGAAAAAAATCGTCGGAATCCAACCATTTTTTTCCAATAAATCTGATAGTAGGAACACTTTATTTCTGTTTTTGATGGTGGAAATGGATTAAGCTCCATCAAAAATCCCCAGTGCACCCCAAATATTGAAGTTTGACAGTTGTAACCCGAATTTAGAAAAAAAAATTCACTGGATTTTAACAAAATTGTGCTGAAGTTTCCATGATTTTCGGGGAAAATTTGAAGCCTTGTTAGACATGTGGTATCAAAATAGAATAGAAATTTATAGGAGATCAGGAAAAGGTGTTGTAAGAAGAAAACATAGATGAAATGATTTCAAGTAATTTTAATTTATGAAAATATTCCCTCATGATCATATAGTTGTAACTAATGTTTTTTTTATATATTTTAATGTGGTTTCATTAAATAATATTAATGATTTCGTACATATTACCTAATATATTAATTGAAAACAAAACTATAATAATCATCACAACTAACTGTATTGATTATTAATTAATAACAAAATATCTAGAAATTATAGCATGAATATTGAAATGGTATCCCGAATATTTGAAACATGAAAATAGTAAAATAGTAAATACTCTTTAATACATGTGGCATTATATTTTGAAATAGTTAATAAAAATTGACTACAAATATTACACCACATACAACTATTTCATAAATACCCAACAAGCCAGTTACAACATATCTTTGGAGACTTTGACCCATGTAGTTGGTGAAACAAATTGTTCACCAAACAACTTGAGCTAAGATCCTTTGACTAAGTTATTCAATATATATATTCTGGTTGGTTACTTGAAATTATTGTTATCTTCGACACCCAGGTTCAAATTATCACTGGTGACATGATGAGCTATAATTCCTTATAAATATTGTTGTAAGGTTTCCAACCTTATTACTGAATGACCATGTGTTTTAAAGAATCTACGGTTTATCATACTTCCATCTCCTAAATTAGGGGAAGTACACAAGACTTTTCCTCTAGCATTTAACCTAGAAAAAAATGATAAGATTAAGGTTAAATGCTATTAGAAAATATATATAACCTCACTAAAGGTAGAGGTAGTCTTAACGATGACCATAATAAATATTCACTAATTTTCTTACAAATATTATCTTTGTTAAACTACTTTTTTATTTTATCATGGAGTATGACCTAAAATTGTTTCTAATTGATTAAGAACTCATATTTCTTTAAATATAAGGAAATATGTTAATGACCCAAGAACTAAATGCATCTTGTAAGAGTGAATTTGTTCCACTTATATATTATAAACAAGTTGTTTTAGATAGATATTTATTTTTAGAAATAATGCAATCAGACATAAGGTCTTCATATTATATTAACAAAGGCTAAACCAATAACTCTTTGTAAACCTTTTATTACTTAATGTGTGCATGTGTTGTAAGCTAACATATTAAAATAAAGGAAATTATTGTATATAAGCTAATTATGTTGGTTTTCCACGAGGGAAATTAAACCAATAACAAAAAATAAGCTTTCTACCCATCTTGATTGTGATAAATTTTTTATCAATGTGCCATACAAAAAGAAACAATCCATGTATCTAGAACTAAACTTATAGGAAGCAACATAGTTCTACTCCTATGATGAACAAAAAGAAAAAGAAAATTTGCATGCTAGTCATCAATCTGAGGGGATGCTAACTAGGCCATCAATAAGCTCTCCTAGAGGGTGCTTAAAATTTTCAAACTTCAGGTCATGTGTCTTCTTAGATAAGGCTAAAAACTTGTTGTCAAAGACTTTGATTTCAAGTTGCATCTCATCCAACTGGAGCAATATTCCTCATAGGTCTCACTTCTTTGCATTAACACCTTGGCCACTAGAGTTTTAATCCATCGATATAAACCCATTATTTTGTGGCATTTAGTTTCCATAGCCCTACTGTTGCTAGTGTTAGGAACCTATTTCCTCATCTCTTCATCAAGTATTCTTCATGAATAAACCCATGTTGCAATTTTGTTTCCTCCTTTGTCAACTCAATTTCTTCTTGAATGTTTGGAATATTTTGCACCTAAAATTCCCTCATTGATGTTGCATACCCTTGCTGGGCATAAGAGAAGGCCTAATTTCCTTTTCCTCATCAACCCCTCTAATTTTTACCGCATTAGAGTCCTATTCTGGTTATTATTCATCTTTTATATTAGGAGGGACCTTAGAACAAGATCATTTAGCTGATCCGCTTGGGCCTCAAGATTCTCACCTTCTTTATCTGGAACATTCAAGAATTGAAAACTAATTTTAGAAAGGGATAGGTGCTTAGATTCAAAATTACATTTTTATTGCTTTTTATTTCCATGTGTCTTATGTCTCCTTCGAACTGGAATGAATCCTTGCGTATTTTGTTCTTGATCTTCTTTAGGTGGATTTGGAGAGCTTTAAGAAGCTGAAGCTTCTGGAAAACTTTTGGCAAAGTGTTCATACTCATTGCACATATAACACTTGAAAGGAACTTGTTTGTAATCATGAACCTATAGATGAGACCAACCATCCAAATTTAGTTGGACTGCTTAGGGAGGCCTTTTGAGAAGTCCATTTCAACACAAATTCTAGCACACGAAAATTGCTCCCATGTTTCATATCATTGGAAATAAATCGACCCAGTTTATCTCGTATAGCCTTAAAAATTCCTTCACCCCAACAAAGAAGAGGGATAAATGAAAGTCTGATCCGCATAGGTGTAGTTGAAATTTCCATCATGGGATTAAATTCCAAAGTCTAATGAATGAGAAACATACATCTGGTACCCATGAAATAAGGATGTGACTTATAGATCTAGTCTCTATCTTCCTAGTTTTCAAAAGGAAATGCGTAATAACCATTTCCGCAATAGCAAATTCTGATGGGTTCATGATTCATCTAGTTGTCAATAACCCAATCTTCAACAACTTCATAACTTGGCCACGAACCAATAAATTTCCAAATGACCCTCTTTCCTTCAATATTACCACATTATTATTATTTTTAGGAGAAAAATCCCGAGTCCAAAGAAGGTTTTGATTATGATTTCTTCATGAATTTTCTTAGGGAACTCATTGTGCATGTAGTGAATTTCACAGAAAACACAACACCAGCTTGAAATCCCTTAAGGAATACCCCTGATCAATGACCTTGAGTTGTTCAGAGACACCATGAAGGAGTAGTTGGAAGCTCATGCTTCAAATTTCTGAGAATGTGACAAAAAATCCCTAGAAAACCTCACAATAACCACGAGCAGACAAGATTATGCAAGCCAATCCACGAGTAGAGTTGAAGGGTCCCGCACCAACATGGAAAAACAATGGATTAATATAAAATAGGAGGAATCACAATTATGATTCAAATCCTGCAAATAGATTAACTCGGAACTTCAACGACGCCTACAAACGGAATCAACTTCAATGGTGACCAAGGAAATTAACCACCGAGAGATGGAAGTAGAGATCATCAATTCTTCCTAATACATCTTATTATTACTATTACTACTACTAATGCTAAATATAAAAAGAATTAATTTATAAGTTAAACATATATCTATATATAATTGAAAAAACATGGAACAACATTCTTATTCATGTATATTTACCCCCACTGCACCATTGCTATTCTTAACCTATAAATAGGATTTGTTACAATGCCATGGCTCATCAATACCACATGCCCAAAAAACCATAACTTGCTTCATATGAAACTTATTCATATAACATTTTTTCTAATTAATCAATTTAATTAAAAGAGAAAAAAGGGCATGACTACTTTGGAGATAAATCTCAATCTTTGATTTATGCATAATACAATGAATATTCTATAATATTCCATGGATATAAATCACTACCATCCACCTAATAATTATTGGTAATTAAATTAAAATTTTGGAAGCCTTATTCCAATCGTAGTAATATAAATTTAAAAATATAAAATAATATAGAAGTATTAAATTTGTTAAACAATCTAGTTAGTGTGGTGTGATGCAGGTAAAATGTAGCAAGGTCATTGGACATGTTTCTGTCCATCATGTTTTGGTCCATTTTTACAGTTTCAGATTGAGATCATCCTAAAGTTTTCATAATTGATATGTGACCACACACACAAACACACACATAATAATATATATATATATATATATATATATATATATATATATCTATATCTATATCTATATCTATATCTATATCTATATCTATATCTATATCTATATCTATATTCATATCTGATAACTATATCTATATCTATATCTATATCTACATCTATATCTATATATCTATATCTATCTATATCTATATCTATATATATATCTATATCTCTATATCTATATATATATATATATATATATATATATATATATATATATATATATATATATATATATATATATATATATATATATATATCGCCTAGGTTGAGTTTAAGTTATAACTAGACCATTTCGTGTATGGAAGTGTCTAGCTTGTCTATTGGATGGAAGTGCTCTTAATGACCTACCAACTAGTTGGATGTTATCACAAGGATTGTGTGAAGCTTGTTCAAGTTTGGATGCTTCTTGGGATAGTTTGATTCCCTCGAAATTGACTTCAATTTTTAACTCATCTCTATGAGGTTTGAACTTGAGACCTAGTGGAGACTAAACTCCACTCAAATCAACTAATCTACACCTTATAGATTAACAACATCTAAATATTAAACATAATCTTAAAAAATAATAATATCATATTTAAAATGCAATGTTTAAATATAAAATTTAACTTAATATTAATGTTTAAATGTGATTAAAGTGAATAAAAAAATATAATATTTGAAAATTATATTTTATATCAATATTTAAATGTGATGCATATTGATGAATGGAATTTAAAATAAGGAAGTGGTTAAAATTTCAAAAAAGATAAGTAAGTTAAAAGACTCCCAAAGAAGACCATAAGAAAAGAAAACATATTAATATATAATATTCCATTTTTGTATGGTTTATATTGAGAGAAGAGTGGTATGATTATCTTTCATTTTGACGAGGAGAAAATAATCCATATTAACATATAATATTCCATTTTGTTGTGGTTTATATTGAGAGAAGGGTGGTAGGATTAATATTCCATTTTGTTATGGTTTATATTGAGAGAAGGGTGGTAGGATTATCTTTCATTTTGAAGGAAAACTTGAAACATTTCATACTTGGGTTTATTAAATTCCTCCAATAATCAAGTTGAGGTGTATGTTTTATTTAAGGATTTGTTTTAAGTTAATGAGTCTAGAATTAAGTCTTTAATCATCATAGGTGCTTAAAGTGCAATTATTAAATTTATGCGATCAAAATTGACCATTGTTGATAGCATGCTTGAATCTATACTTGCTCACTCTTGAAATAAAGTTTCAATCTTCAAAAAGTTTTGTTTCTCCAAATTTTGAGGAAGCACAATTGTCAAGCTAACTCACTTTCCAATGAATCCACCTCACTAAAAATTGGAGTTTTAAGGATAAACGGAGGATTGAACTATCAATCCATACCATAAGTTTTATAAGTCACACATATTAAGGTACATACCACCATTGCAAATAAACATATGTCATACATCATAATCACCTAATTTCAAGTGAAGCTCATAAATTCAACATAAGTGACCCACCCCGCTATTGCATGCTTGAACTGATTGTAGGTCTGTAACATGAACAAATCAACTATATTTACCAAAGCTAAGATGGGATAACAAATTTTTGCAAAGGATAATTAAGCAATTCAATCAAGAGTAAGGTCCAATCATTGAAAAACATCTAGTAAGAACCACAATCAATCTCTCTACGGTCCTTCAGATTTTTTTTTATTGCTTTCTTATTCTAAATATGTCTTCTACATGCTTGCACACTATTGGCTCTTGGATACCCTTTGCATGTATGTTTTCTTTCGGTGTTTTTTCATCCTCATCTTATATTTTTCATTTACCACCCTAGTTCCATAAGTCATAATCTTAGTAAGCAATTGTATTTTGGCGTTCTGGATTATTTCTTTTGGGCATATGGTCTCTTAGCTCTATCTTGTTTTGGCCCATCGAATTTACCTAACCTTAAACTTTAGGAATTCAATGTGTCTCAATAGTGTTGTGTGGTTGATCAACTAGAATGTTCATGTTAATTTTATATAAGGACATCATGGGAGAAATTTTGGGCTCTTTATTGTTGGTTGGTGCCTCTATTCATTTCTGTGTTTTCTCCATGGACTATAGAGAAGCTCAAGAGAAGCATCCATACAATTTAACCAAAATTCAATCTTCTCAATCACCTCAAAGTTTCACAAAAATGAGCAACAATTCACCTCCCACATTAACACAATTATGGGTACTATTATTCAACAAAAGCAACAAAATCCACCCTAAATGTTGAATACAATATGTTGAGAAACATGGTTTTAATCTAAGCAAAGGATCACAATTAGATAATTCTAATCACAATATGTTAATCTATTATGCCCAAGAATAATTTAAGGAGGAAGAGATATCTCATAGAGGATATGGCTCTTGGAAATTAGGAATCTCTTCCTTCTAATGTTGGGTTGGAAGAAGCCAACAATAACATTGTATTTTGCTAAGTTTAATTTTTTTATAGAGAAAAAAATATGTAATTTTTATTATGATAATCAGGGAATAAATATTACAATTTGTAGACACACTAAGTGTGTATGAAGCCAAATAAAAAAATATATGACACATAACTAAACTGTCAACTAGGAGCTCGACAAAACCCATAAATTGAAACCCCAAAGCACTAATCAAATGCTAGCACACATACCCATAAAAATATACTTTGGTACACAACCCACAGACAAACATCAAGCCATTCAATCAAAACTTTGGCACACAGGCCATGATAATTCAAGAAAACAATATAACTAGAGGCAGGTAGAACCTCTAGAGACCCCAAGAGGAGAAAATAAAAAAAACATCCCACCAAAATCAACGAGACTACAAAAAAACTTGAGATAGAAAAAAAAAGGTTATGAAGACACCAATTGTATACCAAGAACCCTGGGGTATGAACAAAAGCCACTGATAGAAAGTGAAGAGGCATAAAAGGGGTTGAATATCCCCATCCCCTCAACACTTCACTGAGGACAACAACACAGAAGACGTCCCCAACCCACAACGCACTACTCACAAACCAATAAAAACTTCCTTCGCAATAACAGGAGCCCACAAAGGAATAAAACCCTAATAAACCTTGCATAAGAAGAGAAGGAATCCATTGAAACAAATATGTCCATATAAGGCATGAAACATAGCCCAAAACGAGCTTTATCCCCTTTGAAAATCCTCTAATAAAATCAAACCTTGGGAGGAACAAACAAGAATATGTGTTGAACTAGAAGAAGGAATAAATACGAAACCATTGTGAAGCAACAAGAGACCCCAAGAGGAGAAAATAAAAAAACATCCCACCAAAATCAACGAGACTACAAAAAAACTTGAGATAGAAAAAAAAAAGTTTATGAAGACACTAATTGTATACCAAGAACCCTGGGGTATGAACAAAAGCCACTGATAGAAAGTGAAGAGGCATAAAAGGGGTTGAATATCCCCATCCCCTCAGCACTTCACTGAGGACAACAACACAGAAGATGTCCCCAACCCACAATGCACTACTCACAAACCAAAAAAAGCTTCCTTCGCAATAACAGGAGCCCACAAGGGAAGAAAACCCTAAGAAACCTTGCATAAGAAGATAAGGAATCCATTGAAACAAATATTTCCATATAAGGCATGAAACAGAGCCCAAAATGAGCTTCATCCCCTTTGAAAATCCTCTAATAAAATCAAACCTTGGGAGGAACAAACAAGAATATGTGTTGAACTAGAAGAAGGAATAAATACGAAACCATTTTGAAGCAACAATAGAGGTGGAATTTACCTTCCAAACTATATGCAGGAATCATAGAGAAGATATGAATACCACCATAAAATCCCCTCCAATAGATAAGCCACAAACAACATGAGGCCACCCATCCTGCCTCCCCTTCAACACATCAAAAATGCACTAGGAAACAACAACAAATAGTGACAACTAGGAGTAAAACTTACAAATGAAAGGTGTGACATGGTAGAAAAGAGAAGAAGCATGAGGCAGGGTAATAGAAGCTACGGTTAGTGCCCAAACCCCGCCTCCTCTCTCAAAATTTTCGTGATTATGCAAGTTATTTTCAGTATTTCACTAACTTATAATGTTTTCTAGAGTAATTAGAATATTGTGTGGTTTTATTTTTAATCCATATTATATCATTGTAATAGGTTATGATATGTTCTCATTGTAGACATTTGGAAGTTTCATTTTTGTCATATAAAGAGCTATTCTTTTGCTTGGAAAATTATAGTTAACAATAATATGTACTTTTGTTTTTTAGCTTAGTTATAACTTTTACAATACAAATTTTTCCCATTTTAATTAAAAAGAAAATATTTTATATGGACAAAATAGACATTCTTAACATTTTCGATTCAAAAGTCATCCTTGCTTTCATGTATCCTTTCTCATGCTTGATTTCTATGTCTTTCCTTTACCGACATCACTTTCCATTATGTTTTAAAGAGATTTAACTGCCTAGAGGAAAAATCATACACACATTTGTACAATCCATATAGCGCCCAAATTTGTCTAGTAGAGTGTACAAGTGAATACTTCCAGCAGAGAACATCATGAAGCATGAAAATACAAAATTTTCCAAAGGTATCATAGTCTGAAAGGAGTATATTAGTTTGTTGTGCTAATTTTCCTTTCAATATTAAAATCATGTACAATTTGTCTCCATTTTTTTGCTTAAGGAAAGAGTGTTTTAACCATGAAACATAGATGAATTTGTGAACTTTAAGCATGAAAATAAGCCTAAAAAAACTGAAAAATAGTGTATAACAGAGAAATACAATCACACATAAGTTTTGCACAGTAGGCATGATGAAGCAGTTCACCCCTCCTGGGATACATCTGCTGGTCAAGCTCCCAATGGCATGTCCCTCTTTGTCATTATGCTCAAAATTGAAAATTACATGTGTTTATAGGCCTCTAATGGCTGTTTTCTTTGCACCAATGGCTCTAGAATGCTAAAATTAGTCTAGGAAGACTCTTTTTTCACCCAAATTGGTCAAAAATTGACCTCCCAATGCATTTTTCCCAATGTTGGCTAGATAAGCTCCACTAAAAGTGGAGTCTGGCACTTAACTGTCACTAAAAATAGTAAAAAGTCCTAAATTTAGGGTGCGCTCCAATTCTGCTGGAAGATCGTTGAATTAAATGTTAGTGGTTAGGTTGGGGTAGTCATAAGCCGACCCCCCGCCTAAAACCACGTGGTTATGGGTTTTAAAATTCCACATTGAGTTGGAGCAGAAACTGGAGTTGGCACGGTTCCAAAAACCGTCGCATTATATGTCATTAAATTGCGCCCATGTGACAGCGTTAACGTCTCCATCAGATTAGCCGCCCCAAAACCATTTGAACTAACCACTGAATTAAATTTGTCATGTGATCACAACATATATATCGCCGGAGGTTACGGGTTGGACAGCCGTTACATTGTAGTTTAATGTCACAACGTGACATGTGAACGCAATCATCGCCGATGGTTAAGGTTTAAGCCATCGGTTAACATAAAGTTTGATGTTGCGGTTGTAATATACCATGTGACTGCAACCACGGGGCTGCGAGTGGGTTGGGACCACTAGTGGTCCCCTCCCCCAACTCAAAAACTTTAACACAATAAATTAATGCGGAGAACCATAGTGTTAAGAAACACATGGTAGGTGGAATGGTCAAAGGTCTTCGCGGGCACTATGGAGGTCAAAGGGTCGAACCCCCCAGACTCCAATAAAATTTTATCATAAGCTCCTGAGGACACGTGGCAGCCTCCAGGCTTTCCACGTGTCTCTCATCCAACAGACCATTCAAAAACTTATACATCCCATCCAACGGTCAGAATCACTTCCGTACCACAAAAATCAACGGCCTAGATTAAGCCATGTGGTGTGATCTAATTCGCTGTGAGAAAATGTAATATTCCTCATAATATGGCATCTGTTGACCGTACCTGCATGCTGATTGGGTATCCCAGTCACAAAATATTAGCTGTTTGGGAAAACTAACATAACGCAATATCTTCCTCATACGACATCGGTTTTTCGAACCGTTCGTGATGCCAAAATCACAATGACAAGACCTTTCCAGTTGCTCAGGTTTGGTACAGTTTCGAGCACTTTCAATTTTTAGCATAACACATGATCTCTTGATCATATCAAGTATAAAATTCACCCACACGGCCTATCCAAAGGAATAAATTAGTGACTATGTGGATTTTTATTTGATAGTCGCATGGTCAAGCAAGTATGAATCAACAGTCTGAGACCACTTCACACACTTGGAATTTGGGATTCCCTGAAATGTTCCAGTCAAGGAAAATTGATTTTAAGTCACCCTATATATATGCATCCCCCAAGGGATCCTCCTGTCCTACTCATAAGTCATTTTCTCATTAATGGACCAAGAGAGAAAGAGGGATTCAAATTCTATATAGTGACAGGCCATTGGAAGACCAAAATGAAGGCAATGTTATGATGGAAAAATTGCTCTCAATCAATCCTGCATTCCATTATTGGAGAAGAAGTAGATCATTGTTATTTTGGCCAATTTGTTTCTCAATAATCCAACATTGTAGTGTGAAGAGGATTTCAACATTGAGAGAGAATTGATACTTCTTTGAGATAGAGGAGAATCTTGGAAAAAGAGTGAGTAAAGGAACCTCCTTGTTGAGGATTTTGACCACCATTTCTCAAATAATTCTCTCCAAGTGCTTAGTATTCATCTTATACTTTTAGCAGTCAATCAAGAAAGCCATTTCCATTACTTTGTTGACTTGTTTGCTTCATCAAGCATTGTTTATGTGTTTGTTCCTTAGTTTTTAGTTTCTTTTTATGTATTAATTATCTTACCCATTTAACAGTGTCTTGTTTACTCATGTTTGTTGTTGGATAGGGTACCCCTCGATTGAATATTTTAATAAAGACTCTGTAGATCAAGGAGTGGAGCACACAATGTGGAGCTATGTTAGAGTCTTAGGGGCTTTGGGGTGGGTCAAAGCCCCTTATTTTGTATGTCTTGAGTTCCTCCCATGGTTTTAGGACCATGGTATTGTAAAAGAGAAGACTATATAAGGAGTCTAGGATAGTCTTGAAAGATATGATATATCTCATAACTCATGATAGAATGCAATTGGATGTAACCTTATTTTGAGTATGTATTCTATGTTTTGTGGTAAAGGGAAGGCTCATGCTGCTGAGTATGCAGAGACCTTAGAAAGTCTTCAGCTAAGTGCACAGGGTGGAAAGGGTTGTATCAAGAATATCTGAGTAATAATAGAAGATTGTGAAGACATATATGTGTTTGATTTAATTTTATTTTGATATCATATGTGTTGAGTTAAGGGTTTTTATACATAACTGTATCGCGAAGTCCTATTTGTGGTTATTTATGCTTGTTAAAGTAAAATCACACAGTCTGCAAGATAGTTCAATAGGAATATTGAACAACGAATGTATAATTAGCATAGTGTTCTGTGAAGCCATGTTAGGTATTGAAAGGAAGATAAGCCCTAAATCCACACTCCATTGTCCCTCTAGATGCAGAAACTTGGTTCTAGAATCCCCCTATATTGCCTCAGGTGAGACTTTCTTCTGCGCAACAGATTGTTGCCAAAAGGGCTGGTAATAATGGGTTTTGTTGCTTCGCGCAGCCATATATGAACTTGGGTCTGAGCCCCATTAAGCCAACAAATGGTTCCGTTGCCAGGACCAAGATCTGACTGAGGGATATGTGGATGTGGCTTCTGATTAGGAAATAAATTCAAGATTGGGTAGATCTGAAAGAGCGTGAATTTGCAGCGTAGGAAAAAATAATTGCGTGCATATCTACTAAATAGTGGTTACAAAAGCATATCTTCACATATCAGCAAGACATATTTTTCTCATCATTTGAAAGTGAGTTGTATGAGTGGTTATCAAGACTAACTGAGAAAACAACCCATTTCAACAACAAGCCTACTGCGTGGACTCTAGAACTGATCAAGAAACTAAAGGGAACTGATAGTGAGATCACAAGGGCTATTGATTATTGGATCGATAGTATCCTTGGAGGCTTTATTATTGAGTTCATGATCGACACATTTGTATCCTATAGCGAAGAAGAGCACAAATATTTCAAAGGCCTACGAGGTAAGTACTTAAACTTATTAAAGCTTTGGATTAAGATGTTGTTGTGTGAAAAGGGTGTACTACGGATGAAGTCAGATTGATGTTCAGAGGAAAGAAAACTGGAACTACACAATGTGGTAAGAGATTTAGGGTAGATCCTAATAATTACATTGAGTCTGAGTACAGTCCACAATTTGGATCTGAAAGCGAAGAAGGAGAAAGAAAGCGTGCTACCCCTAGAAGTGTGTCGATAAAATTTGAAGATCATTAGGGCGCTTCTGGAATTCCCCAACCATCGACTTCCATCACAACCCATCCCTATACTATTCCTCCACCTCCACCTACACCTCTACCTCCACCTCCCCCGTTTACAATGGCTCATTCACCCAAGATGTCTGTTTTCAAAGGATCGAATGATCTCAAGCACTTCTGGTTTGTTGCAAAAGAAATAGGGAGATCATAGAACATTACCATTGAGAATATGAATAAAGTGTAGTTGGTCACAGCGCTGTAGGATAGAGAATTATCCTTGACGAACCAAAATTCCACGTTGGCCCAGAAAAAGGCTAAACTGAATGTTGAATTTAAGAAGTTGAAGTCACAGTCCCAGTGTATTATGGAGATCAAAGAGATCAAGAAATTGGTCACTAAAACTATGTGGGAAGTATATCAAATGTTTAAGAAACTACTAACTCAAGTCAACTTCGATATCCATGACGAGAAGCACAAGGAATGGTTTATAGCTGCAATATTTCCACATCTTAGTTTGTCATTGTGTCAGCAGAAGATAGCAACCCAAGTGGAAAAATTGGAGATTGCGATGAAACTAGAAGCTTTGCCGGTAGTGGATACCAACATAGGGGTTCACCATATCCAAACCCAGTTGGTAAGCTTACATATGTCACTCCAGGACGTGAAGAAGGGAAAAGAGGTTCGGTCTGACATGCACTCAGAAGTCTAGTGCATAAAGTGCAAAGAAGAGGGCCTGCATAAGGATGAGTGTCATAGATATAGAGATTAATTGGGCACTGGGATGCCAAGTCTGTTGAACCCTGGGCCAAGTACTGGACCAAATTTCTAGTGTATCTTATGCGAGGTTGCAGGCCAGCATTCGACAAGCTACTGTCATCTACTGCAAAAGTACATCCCATCGTCAAAGCAATTGTTTTGTAATTTTTGTATTTCGTGGGACATAATGAAAAGCATTTTCGAAGCTATGATATAATGATGTAGATTCTTGGAGCATACTGAATGCAAGTCAAAGTACATGAATATCCAGGATCGCCAACAACGCGCGGAGGTTTCCAAGGCTGAGGGCGTGGCCGCAGAGGAGGTGATTGACAAGGTCACAGATAGATTATATGTTATAATTGTGGTCAAACTCGAAATTTCACCAGGGATTGTCAGAATCCCGCTGCCGTATGTTGTAAGTATTTTCACTCATTTTATCATGAAATATAATATTTTCATACATTATTTTATAAAATGCAAGAAAAGTGCAATCAACAGCCTGCCCAGAACATACAAATGATGATAGTTGAACCGCGCAAAGAATATTTAAGTGTCAACATAGTGACACGAAGTGGTATAAATACTGGAGAAGACAAAGCGGAAGGAAAGAATCATATGGAGGATACATGGGTCCAAAAAGCTGAAGAAAATAATAATGGGTTCGATGTATAACACGAAAGAGAAACCTTCATGGAAGTGAAGAATAATTTTATGAGCTGTGGAGATTCGACATCAACAACGCAGAGACAATTGGTTCCTCTGAAGAATAAACCCAAGGAGATTTCTGAATCAAATGAACTTTATCCATCCATTATGAAGTCATTTTTACAGACATGTATGAAGTTTCTAAGGGATCAGAAAGATGTGGAAGGACTGCAGGAGCTGATTGACAACTGTGTTGGTAAAGAAGACAAACAACCTTGATCAGTGATTATGAAATGGACCAAGTCATCCTTGATCTTGGATCATATGCCAATGTTTTTCCAAAACAGACAGATGGTCATGATCGATTCGACTAAGAATGGAAAATCAGCATAATATTATTCCTATGGGTCGATTACATGGCATTAGTGTAGATATTGATGGTGCAAGTGTATTATCAGACTTTGAAGTCATTGAAATTGTTGATGATAGCAATCCATATCTTGCTTTGCTTAGATTTGATTGGGATTATGATATAGATACCATAATCAACCTGAAACATAGACAGATGGTGTTTGAGAAGAATGGTACCAGGTTTTTTGTGCCTTTGGACACTTCTGAAGGCACACGATATTCAGAACCTGTCCAGAATGAATATGGTGATGTCGACAATATCTATAATATCACTGCGCAGGATGAAGACTGGATCAATCCTACCACTCATGGAAGGATAACATGGGACTGTGAAAACTCTTGTGTTTCAGACTCCAACGAAGAATTAGAGCACTGGAAGAACCAATTGCATGAATTTTCTACTAAGCATTTCAACAGAGTTACCAAATTGGTTCATTGTGTCACAACAGAGGTACATGACTTTCCCTTCTATGATGGAACTAGAGATTTTGACTTATTTCTGGATGAATTTGAAAAAAACGTGCTTGATGAGCAGCGATATGAAGCTTTGGACTTTGCTTTGAGGTCCACATCGACCAAATGGTGGGGCACACATAGAGAAGTCTTAGGAGGGTGGAAGGAATATTGAAAACTGATGAGGCTCAGGTTTGGTCATGTAAACACTAGAATCAAAGAGAAGTAAAATGGTAGGGATGATCCTCGTGAGAATTTGTCTTGTTGGATTGCGGCCTGGGGAGAGGAACCTCAACCTGAATGGGTGCATATATTATTTCATACCTTAGATACGATACCTCAGCAATGGTACCATGAAACAGAGCTGCACCATGGCACCACAAATTGTTATGAGATGACGAAAGGTTCCTTATTGAATTATAATTTCATAGATGGTTGGGATTGTATTAATGACGGTCTTCAGGAAGTCAAAACAAGGATATTTTGTGCAACCATTAAGCCAATGGTTTCAGTATAGTCTGACTGAGTTACGCAATTGGAATTAGCACGGGAATGTTACAAGGTGACCATGGAGGACGAGGAGGAGTATCTTCGCAATGTCAATATTCTTGAATCCGAAGCACAACGTGAGGTTGCAGGCCCTGAAGCAGAGATGCCTGACATAGCACAACCTGTTAAGACTCAGAAAGTAAACATAGGCTCTGAAGAAGAGCCCAAGTTCATGAATATTGGATACTATTGGGACGATGACACGGTGAGAAAGGTAACTGAATATTTGTGTGAGTACCAGGATTTATTCTCGAAAAAGTTCTCTAAGCTTAAAGGAATTATAGGAGGTTTGGGAGTTATGCACATCACTTTGAAGTCTGACACGAAATCTGTCAAGAAGTGCCCATATCAGTTGAAACCGAAATATAAAGAGAAAGTAAGGGAAGAACTCGACAACATGCTTACTGTTGGCATTATTGAACCAGTAGAAGAATTTGAGTGGGTTAGCCCTATGGTGGTCCAGGAGAAGAAAACCAAGGGATAAATAAGGATTTGTGTTGATCTTATAAAGTTGAACGATGCATTCATACATGATCCATTTTCGACACCATTCACTAACAAATTTTTGGAGAATGTTGGAGGGAAGGTAGCTTACTCCTTTATAGATGGGTTCTCGGGATACCATCAGATTAGGATCGCACTGGAAGATTGGTGAAATACCACTTTTGCTACTGAATGGGGATCCTTTCAGTACACAGTCATGCCATTCAGATTGAAGAATGCTCCAACAATATTTTCCAGAGTCGTAGTCGCTGCATTTAAAGAATATATCCACAAATTCCTAGAGGTATATTTTGATGACTGGGCAGTCTTTGAATTATTAAAAAGAATGTTTCTAGTTTGCGCTTGATGTTTGATACCTGTAGGTAGTACCAAATCTCCTTGAACCTGAAGAAGTGTATTTTTTTCTTGCCATATGGTATATTGTTGGGGCACATCGTTTGCAAGTAGGTATTAATGGTAGATCCTCCGAAGATCATTGTGATTATAAAATTGGAGCCGCCAATGAATGTGAAGCAGCTACACATGATGCTCAGCCATATGGGTTATTATAGAAATTTCATAAAGGCCTACGTGCAGATCACTGCGGCAATGGAAAAAATCTTAAAGAAGGGTGTCAAGTTTTTTGGGATGATTACTGTAATAAGAGCCTCGATGTGCTGAAGGAAAATATGGTCATTGCGCCAATTCTAGTTTTTATAGATTGGAAGAAGGAGTTCCATGTACATATCGATTTGTCCTACATAGCTTTGGGAGTTGTCTTAGCACAACTAGGAGAAGGCAATCTAGATCACCCTGTTTCTTTTGAAAGCTGGAAGTTGTCTAAAGTAGAAGGAAATTACTACACCATAGAGTGCAAAGGGTTAGTGATGGTATATGCGCTGCAAAAATGTTGACATTATTTATTAGGCGTGCACTTAAAAAAGTTCACCGATCATTCTGCGTTGAAATACCTGGTGAACAAGCCTATGTTGGGGGGGAATATTTGTGGGTGGCTATTGATCTTTCAGGAGTATGAATTCGAAGTGATATTCAAGCCAGGACGTTTGAATGTAGAGCCTAATCATTTTTCCAAAATCAAGACAAGTGAAGAGCCGACGAATATTGAAGAATGATTACCTGATGCACAGTTGTTTGCTCACTACAAGGAAAAGACCCTCTAGTGAAGGTTATAAAGGAGGTTTTTAGTGTTATAAAATTGGCCAAAATTGTCAAAAAATCATTTGCTACAACATCTGTTTATGGTTACGGAGGTTTTGGTGGAGATTTTAATGGAAATTCAACACAACTAAAAAAAATGGGCGGACGGAGGTTATTATAGATGTTTTTTCACTGATACACTACTCAGGATTTAATGCACCGGTGCATACATGTAGTAGGCGCCCCGGGGCGGTCAAAGGAGAATGCACTGGGTCGTTAAGGTATAAAACCGCATCGGGCGTAGTGTTGGTGATACAACGCATGGGGCCATTCTAATTGGTCTTGGGATTTATGCGGTGCCCATAGGTCGTATCAATGCATCGGTGCATATAATTATAGAAACGCACAAGTGTGAAGTATCACACAAATGCACCGAGATTTATAATTGGTATCGGTATTCATGTGGTGCCCATAGGTCGTACAAATGCACCGGTGCGTATAGACACATAAACGCCCCAGTGCGCAATATCACACAAATGCACCGTGATTTATAATTGGTATCGGTATTCTTGTGGTGCCCATAGGTCATACAAATTCATCGGTGCATATAGACACATAAACGCCCCGGTGCATAGTATCACACAAACACATCGAGATTTATAATTGGTATCGGTATTCGTGTGGTGCCCATAGGTCGTACAATGGCATCGATGCGTATAGACACATAAACGCACTGGTGCGTCGTACCACACAAATGCCTCGATATTTTTAATTGGTTTTGGTATTTGTGCGGTGCCCATAGGTCATAAAAATGCACCCATGCTCTTAAGAATAAAAATGCACTGGTGTACAGTAACTGACATGCACTGGTTTTCATTTTGTATTTTTTAGAAACATCGACCTGTGACAGCACAATTATTGTGATTGTTTTAAATTCATTATTCATCAAAAGTCAACACATCTTATAACAGTATTCATATTAATTAAATTTTTATTAATGCATTTGAATGTGATGTTTGAATTAATTTGTTATATCATATCATAATTATTGTGGTTTTTTAAAATTCATTATTAATCAAAATTTGACACATATATCTTATAACAATATTCATATGAATTAAATTTTTATTAGTGCATTTGAGAACAACAATGGATAACGCAATAGCGACAATGGAGAATGCAACAAAATAAATTAAAACACACACACACACACACACACACACACACACACACATATATATAAGACATTCTTTGTCATACAAAATGGGACAATTATTGGTATCCCTTTGTCTTTCAATTGGGACACTATGTCCATTACATTAAAGAAAATGTTTCATTTCACAGACATATTTCAAAAAATAAAATGCCTTGTTTTGATATCCAAACATAGTGATCATCATTCTTCGCTTGAACTGCTGTCATTGCTAGAGCTACTTCCATGACTTGGGTTATTTTCAGGAATGTTTTGTTCATGACGTTAATTGTTTTCTTCTTCTTCACCTTCCATCTACAATCATAAAAATAAACTGTAATGAGTGTATATACATTGGTGAGAATAATGAAGATTGCAATATTAAATAATAGTTTATGAGTCAATTGTTGCAATGGTACATTAATGTACCATTGCAACAATTGACTCATAAACTATACACATTCTTTCAAAACCATGTAACATGCCATCTTTCAATTTTTCATCTGTTGGGACAGTTCCATACCGTTGTTTTCTATAAGTTTTATACCCCATAACAAATCATATATTTAATATAAAAGATTTTTTTTTCCTATTAATTATAGACGGAGTTAAGTAAAACAAGATCGATAGATGCTTACAAATTCCACAATTAAGTTCTGATATGCCAACATATTCTCACAACCCATATTTAACCCAATTTCAATAAATTCCTCCGATGGTTCTTCTTTGTATGTTAGCACCTGTTTGAAGACATTCAATGATGATTTTTGTAAAAAAAATTAAAAAATACAACAATGAAATCTAGTTAAGTTGTTATAAGGAAGTAACAATTACTCACAAACTTAGATATCAACCTTTTTCTTCCTTGTCATCCTGTTTTATGTGCTGAGTGGGTTCCATTTTCTTTTCTTTTATGCAAGAAAATACTTGAAAATTAATATTTAATGCTAAATTGTTTATTTATTATACCTAATGATCGAAAAATTCAATGATTACATATTACATTTGAAGCGTGTTGTTGTTGAGATGGATCCTCTCGTGATGCAATTTTGTCCATTTCTTTGACCATATCCTTGTACACCTTTTTGGACATGCCCACTGACATATTTTTTATATCAGCTCGTTCATCTTTTGAGATTTTCATAATCTTCCTGAAAATGTAACATGACAATAAACTATTTAATTTTTATATTGATATATGAAAAGTAAATATAACAAAAGTGATATTTATAAATAATTCTAGACAAACATTTAAAGGAATATTATTTTTTCATTCCTTTTTTTTTTTTTTTGTACGTTTTTTCTATTAAAAGACTGACATGCCTCATTGACCAATTTTATGGAAACTCTTCCCGTAGTTTAGATAAAATTTGGTTCTTGGAATCATTGGATTGGTTTTTGTATTGTAAGTGGAAAGAACGTCTATACATTCATTCCACTAGATCCCTCAAACTTTTGTAAAAGTTTTTCCCCCTTTCTTTAACCTCCAGCACCACTCTAGATGAGCTACGGAGCAATTCATTTTCATTTGCATGTTCTATTTCTTTTCTTTTCTTAGAACAACATTCCTTTTTTGAGTTTTTGGTCCCTATAGAACATTAAACATATGTGAATTAATAGACTGTTTGACACATGTTATCTAATAATTTTAAATATATTATTAATGAAAATTAAAAAAAGAAACTCATATTGGATCGATAGTATTTTTTCATTCACCTGATTCATCCTTTTGCAATTTTTCCATTAAGATTTTACGCTCTTCTGATCCTAGATCAAAAATAATCTTATTGAGCTTCGTCATTTTGTGGCTTTGCATGATACAATGTAAACAATATATATTAGTTAAACCTACATATAGTTCAAAAATAATATTTTTTGTAAAGAATTTACAAAGAATTTGCATTTTTTGCTTTTCTTGATGTGTTATCAATATTTTTGTTACTTGATCTCTTGTCAGCCATTCATTTATCAATATCAAACCTATACCATATTATTCATTAATATATTTATAAATAAAATGTCAACTTTTCAAGTAAAACAAAAATCTCAAGAAACCGGTGTGCCATAAATGGTGTACGCACTAACGACCGCCGATGGTTTTCTAGAAACGCACCGCACAAACAATAGCAATAGACCTACTGCTTCATATAAGCACATGAGCACACATTACATTTCAATCACCACACCGATTAACCATGATAAAATAATAAAAATCGTCCAGTGTTAAATTTTGTAGCATAAACCGGTGCCATATTTTACATATGGCGCACCAATAAAAAAAATTGTTTTTAAATTTTTTATCACATTAATTTCACGCAATACAGAGCACCGGTGCGGTAGGTTACGCTGGGCGCACCGATGAAAAAAAAATGTCACATTAATTCACGCAATACAGAGCACCGGTGTGGTAGGTTATTGGGTTCCGACTATGAAAATTGTCCCATCCGTTGGATGTCTTAGGTCTATATTTAGCAATAAAAACCCTATAAATCTGAATTGAAAAGCCTTAATTCTGAAATCACAGAAAGAGGGAGAAGAAAGCGCATAAACAAAAAAAAATGTAGGGTTTTTATTTTTTTAAAGTTTTTTATTTTTAATTTTTAATTTTTTAATTTTATATATATATATATATATATATATATATATATATATTCCGAAATAGAACGTTCGCAGTGCGCCATAATGAAATAGCGCACTGGCTGCATATTTTACAAATAGAGCACTGAGAAAAAATATTTTGTTTTTTAAATTTTTGATCTCAGTACTTTCGCGGTGTACTGGGATAATAGAGCGCACCAATGCGCTCAGGTACACAGGGCGCACCGATAATTTTTTTATTTTTATTTTTTTAATTTACGCAAGGGCCGACATGGATTGGGATCCGACAATGCAAGTCATCCCGTGGATTGGATGTATTAGGCTTATATTTAGCAATACAAACCCTATAAATATAAATTGAAAAGCCCTAATTATGAAATCACAAAAAGAGGGAGAATAAAGGGAAGAAACAAAAAGAATGTAGGGTTTGTTTCTAAAATGAATTTTTTTTAGGCAAAACAGAACATTCGCAGTGTGCCATAATGAAATAGTGCATTGGTGCCATATGTTACATATGGCGCACTGATAAAAACACACACACACACACACACAGATATATATATATATATATATATATATATATATATATATATATATATATATATATATATATATATATATATTTTATCTCTGTACTTTCGTGGTGCATTGGTATAACAGAGCACAATGGTGCGCTATGTTACGTAGAGCACACTGAGGAAAAAAAATCTATTTTTTTTTACATTCACGCAAGGGCTGACATAGATTGGGATTTGACTATGCAAGTCGTTCCGTGGGTTGGATGTCTTATGACTATACAAACCCTATAAATCTAAATTAAAAAGCCCTAATTTTGAAATTACAGAAAGGGGGAGAAGAAAGGGCAGAAACAAAAAGAATCTAGGGTTTTTTTTTCTAAAAATGGATTTTTTATTATTATTTTGTTTCTAAAAACCACTGAAAAAGTTAAAAAATCAATAAAATTTGATTTTGTTCTTTTACTACATAAAAAGTAAAAAAAACCAATAAACTTTGATTTTTTTCCTTTACTGCATAAAAAAACTACAGAAAAAGTAAAAAAAACAATAAACTTTACTCACATCGTTTGAAATTCTATGGTACAGGGTTTGAATCACCAGAGGTTTGCAATTCTGATTGTCTGAATACTAATTTTGTTTTAACGTATTTCCCTGCTCCACAGTGCTCTTGTGCTCTGTTTTCTCCAGGTATGTAGCCTGCAAATTTCTGGCTGAGATTTTTTGAAAAACTAGTGAAATAATGAAAAGTGTTTAGTATTTAAAGAAAATTTTTATGAAATTAGATTTTCGAAAATATTTTACCGCCCATTTTTCAATTTACTGTTTTTTTTCACTTAAAGAAAATAGAGTTGCACTTTTTTTTTTTTAATTTGTGGTTATTCGTCACCGATGCGTCCCTTAATCAAACCACGCCGGTGTGTCGGGGTATAAAATGACACCGGTGCGCATTACCAAAAACGCATCAGTGCGGTGATCTGTACATTACACACCAAAATTAAATTTAGTGTGTGCACCAAAATTTATTGTTCTTTTGCTCAAATGCAGGGAGAAAATATCATAATTATATGGAATGGACAATGCTTCAAAATCCAGCTCGTTCCATAATATTTCTCAAAGTTCATCGTGAAGTTCTCCCTATCCATCTCGAGACGTAATATTTACTTCAGATTTTATTTATATTTTCACTATCTAATTGAATTTATGTTTTTTATCCATGCAATCAATCATGCACAACTTAATTAAATTTATAATGTATACAAATTTGTAGGTTCATGCAGACTCAACATCGAGTTTAGATGCACAAAATATTCAAACTTCTCCAAAACGTCAGAAGTTCTTATCAGGAGCTGCATACCACAAGGCGCATTTGGTAGATGAAAATGGACAACCGCTTCACCCTGCCAATTGTAACAATATTGCATCTTCTAGCCACAATCCCGAGACAATGATGGTAATTATAATTATAATTTTTTGGTGTATATATTGATTAATATGTAATTATTTCAATGTCAAACCAATTTATAATGATGCAATATTGTCAACGTGATTACTAATTGATATCATATATTTTGTACTAATCATGTTCAAATATTTGTTTTTTAATTATTAGTATTCTAGTGACGATGAACGACCTACCTACCATCTTTCGTTGCACCCGACGACAATTTCAAATCAAGAGAAGACTGAATTAAGAGAAAAAATCGGAGAGGAACGATACCAAGAATGGTTGAATCAACCACTGATTCAATTCTCGCTACGTCCAGATTCACCAATTAGGAATGACTACAACAATAGCAGTTCTTCACAAGCTGGCAATGGAGGCAATCAAATAGAGGTTGGTATGGATGATGACTTAAGGGATATGACTGCCATGGAGACAATGTTGTTAGATGCATTCCAAAACGATGATCAGCTAGGGAATGATACTCATATCGCTGACATCTTTTTCGAAAGCCTTAAATTTGCTTCCACCACCCCTCTCTTTGGATCTAGCGGTCAGTCAAAGTCTACCTAGTTTGGGACAACAATGTTACTGTACAACTTGAAAGAAAAGTTTGGCTTGTCGAATGCATGTTTCTCTGAAATTTTGAGGTAAGTTACCATAAAGTACTCCCTTCTATAAATTTGAAATATAATCAGTACACTGCAATGAACATTACAAATGGTAAATTTTATGAACGTTAATAATTATATCAAAATTAATGTACATTTATTAATATATTTTTCCATGATTACCAACTACAGGTTATTCAAAGATAAGGTTCTTCCGAGTGATAATGTCTTGCCCGGTAGGTCTAAAGAGGCAAATAAATTGTTGAAAATGTTGGGTGTTGAGTACATATCATATCATGCATGTCCAAATGATTGTATTCAATATAGAGGAGAATATGTAGACAAATATTTGTGTCCGAAATGTAGGCATGACAGGTATGATAAATAAAAAAATAAGGGTAAATCACGTACTAGTCCTCCTTTTAAGATATTGAGGCACACACTTATAATCCCAAGGGTTAAAAGTCTCTTTCATTGCAAACAATTAGCTATGTTGCAGGGATGGCATGCCTCACACAAAAGTGAGTTGGGAGTTATGCGAATCCCAACTGATTTAATAGCCATGAAGCATATAGAGGATACATGGCCCAAAAAATTCAAGAATGAAGTACGAAGTCTACAACTTAGCATAGCCATGGATGGATTTGACCCATATTCCCTCCATAACACCAAATATTATGTTTGGCCTGTAGTAGTGATCAATAAAAATATCACACCATGGTTGTCCATGAAGAATAGACATCTTATGTTGGCTCTCATAGTCCCTGGTAGAAGACAAGTGAAGAATATGGATGTCTACTTATAACAACTGGTAGATTAATTGAAGGAATTATGGGATGGGATAAATTTATAAGATGTATCAAGACCCATCGTAGCAAAGAGGAGTTTTACGTTGTATGGCATATGTGCTTACATGACACATGATTATCCAGGCTTAGGAGTTTTCTCTGGTAAATTACATGTTTAATTTATTTATTTTTTTATATACGTAACAATATTCTTTCACATATTAGTTATTTAATTCGTTGTAATAATTGTTCTGATCTTCAATGTGCCATGCATATTAATTAATGTATACAAATATAATCTTGCATGTCTTGTAACAAAAGGGTATTTTGGATGTAAATGTTGTGGACCTTCTCTGAAAGCTAGATGGTCCAAGGACCTACGAAAGCCAATGTATGATTGCTCCAGGGTATTCCTACCGGAAGAACACCCTTACAGAAGAGCAACATCTGATTTCAATGGTAAACGAGAGAGAACCCAAAGGCCTCCAATAATGACACTAGCTGAATGGCTTAGAGAATATGAGAGAGAGAAGGAAAAGGAGTTCATAGAAATGTTTGATTCAAATGGGGAGCCTATGTTCAATGATCCATATTTCTTCGACATCTATGTTGAGAAATTGCCCATTGGGATGAAAAGGAAATAAAAATTTTATGACCTCCCATATTGGGAGCATCTGAAGATTACCCACTTATTAGATCCCATGCATATATTTAAAAATGTTTCATCTTCTTTATGGGGGCACATATCATCGAAAAAAATTGACACATTGGTTGTTAGGAAATATCTTATTACTTCAAAAACTAAAAAGAAACATTGGCCAAGATGATTAGAAAGTACGAGATCAGAGGCAGGCACTGGTCCCTCTAATTTGATGGTTTTTCAAAGAAGGTGATGTTCCATGGATTTTTAAAAAAAAATGATATTTCTTTGGCAAAGGAAGTTATAATGTGTGTGAGGGTGCCAAATTCATACGGGTCTTCACTATGACACTGCTTCACTGTGGATGACCATTTTTCTGGGTTGAAATTGCATGACCATTTGAATCTTCTAAGAGTATGTATAATGTCAAAAGCATGATTTTATTATTTGTTATATTAATAAATTTTATCCCATGCGGGGATCATAAAAATAACTAATTTTGTATATTATTGCACGTGTTTATAACTTTTTAGTGTCATTATCCTTTGTTCGTGCATGGGTGTGTGAAACATGAATTCCCTCAAGACCTAGGATGTGCCATATCTAAATTATCTGCAATTGTACATTGGATCACGTCAAAGGATATTCACATGGCTAGCATTCCACAGTGGCATCAAGAGATATTTGAGATTGTTTGTATGTTTGAGAAGGAACTGTCGGCGAGTTTCATGGACTTACAGGTTCATATTATAATCCACCTAGTAGATGAGGTTGAATTAGTTGGGGTGGTTTCTTGTCGTTGGATGTTCTTCTTAGAGAGTTACATGAAGAAATTGAAAGGTTTTATTCAACAAACGGAAAAACCCGAGGGGTCTATGGCAGAGGGGTACATATCATATGAGTTTTTCTATTATGCCAGTGAGTACATCAAGCAGATCGACCACAGACCAGGTGCAGTGATTTGGGACGATGAAAGGGATGAAGAAAAAAGAGAAGGGGAGTTGCTCCAAACGAGTGGAAAAAAACGCTTGATAAAGAGTAAGCAACTTATAATTTTTCAAATTTACAAAAAGTAATTAATATTCATGTTGAAATTCGATATAATGTATATTTTGATCTCTAAGTACTATATAATGTTGGTTTGATTTCATCAGCGAATGCGGAAATTGAAGCAATCAATAAATTCGTTCTTTACAATTCTGAAGTGACACAACCATGGGTCGCATTGTACGAAAAAAAGAGGATGAAATGGGATAGTGACAAGAAAGAATTCAGACGGTTGAATGGTAGAAGTGTGCCTTATCCCGATCATTTAAAAGAAAATATGCCAAAAATATGTCGGAATAGTTGGGTTGCTGACCAAGTTAGAGATAAATATGGTGCTACCGGTCGTTACCCGCGTGCTGAAGAGGATATGCTAAACATAGGGATTGGGTGAAGCAACTCGGTAATAATATTTTTAATTGTTATGTAAATTTGAAACTTATATTAAGACATCTACATTTCATATTTTAACTGTTGGGTTATTATAAAACACATGACACTATGATTTTTTTTATTTTTTTATAATAGGTGCATTTGTTCCCATATATGCTGGCATATGGACACCATTTTACCATAGAAAATGTCGATTTTGGAAACATCACACAAGACTGTGGAGTGGAAGTCAAGTTAGATAAATCTAGTCAATCTAACCACCGTGATCAAAACCTAGTACGAGGGACGTTAGGTTACGTCGAAAAGATAGAAGAGATCATTGAAGTGGATTTCTCTTCTGTCCAATGTGTTATTTTTAGGTGCAAGTGGCCGGACACCTTTATTTGGAATAATGTAAAGGAAGATTGTGATAGTAGGCTCATATGTATCAACTCTAGAAAGATGTGGGATGAAGCTAAGGAGCCCTATGTTTTCCCTAAACACTGCAACCAAGTGTTTTTTTACCCAGATGTGTTGGATAGGGATTGGTGGTTCGTATTGACACATGACCCTAGATCAAAACATATTTTTTAGAAAAATAGTGTTATCACGCCATGGAAGCTGGAAGATAACGAGGGTGATCATGAGAACCGAGAGTGATATGGCACATGTGTTATTTCATCAATATTTATACTTTTTAAGATGGGTTTTTCGAAACATTATAATATGTATTTTGAATTAATTGGTAATTTGCATTGTGTTAATGTTAAAATCAATAATTCACTTGATAATTTGCAATTATGTTGATCTCAAAAACAATGGCGTACTGTATAAATTAGTTCTTTTTTTTTGTATCTAAGATCATAATAAAATAATGATAATTCTAAAGTACATGAATTTATTTGCATTATTTTCTAAACTTTATTATGTTACAATAAATCATATTATTCTAGATTTATTATTTTACAATTATTTAAAATTTTCAAATTTACAAATTTTAATAAATTCATTTCACATTAATACAATTAAAATTTTACAAATATTTTACATACAATTACAATTTTACAATTTCACATATTACAATTACAATTTAGAATTTTACATACAATTACAATTTTAAAACTACAATCAATTCACAGTAATACAATTAAAATTTTACAAATATTTTACATAGAATTAGAATTACAGTTACAATTACAATTTTACAATTTCACGTACAATTACAATTACAATTACAGTTTTACAAATTAAAAAATTACAATTACAATTACAAATTTACAAATTTACAGATATACCATTACAATTACAATTTTAGAATTTTACATGCAATTAGAATTACAAATATTACAATTTTACAATATCATGATCATTTAGTATTAAAAAAATTAATAAACATCATGTTCATGATAACCATCGTACAAACATCATATTTGACTAAAAAACACATTCAAAATCACTAACATCATCGTGATCATGGTCATCTAACAAAACACAATTAACATTATATATTAACATCATCACAACACAAACATCAAATATACATCTCATGTCAAATAAATCATGCTATCATCACATACACATCTATATGCAAGTTTCACATTAAATGAATAGATGTAACATGACCTAACAATATACACATCATGATGATCACCAAATTTTAAATTAAGTACAACTACAACATGAACATAAAATACATGGACCATATATATATATATAACTGAATAATGTTTAAAATATACAACTGTAATATAAATGTCATGGATCAGCTAGTGGTAGTACAACATCAATATCAATACTAGTGGAGGCCTGCTTAGTCAATGGTGCAGCTTCAACGGTCGATGGTCCAGCCTTTTCATGATCGTGAGTACTGATGGATGTTGCAGGATGTTGACTGGACGTGGTTGATGGTTCAACCTTCTCCATGATGACTACTGCTATATGCTATTGGAGGCTCATGCTCATACGACACGACGTGAGGTGAACGATCATGAGATGAAGAGTCACTGCTCGTGGACTGTCCATCACCTGTTGCATCTCCACCATGCCTATAATGTTGAATATTCCTCATCAGTCATGTAAAAGCTGTCGTAACTCCTACGACATGCCGCATCAGGCTGTACATTTCACGCGGCATGCCTCTCCACATTTGTAATAGCCTATCATCAGCCTCTATGTCACTGTAATGAGCGGGCCTGATGGCCGCCTCAACGATCAATGCATTGAGTTGGTCGCCCAACTCCATCCGATATCTAGCATCAAGTTGACCACGCCTAGCACCAACCTCCTGATGATCCTCAACATCTGGCATGCCCTGATCATCATTAGGATCCACACCTGGATCATGTGGTGGTGTCGACATCTCCTCACCATCAAAAGAGCCAATGTCTTCAAAATATATACAAGTACACAACAATAATTATATAATTTCATTACACAATTTAATAAAAACAAGTTAAATAACATGCTAGAATAAATTTAAATATATAAAACAATAATATTACCTTTATCATTTGGTAGCTCATCATCTGTGAAGAGGATGTTGGCACACCCTCGCCAATCCAAACTCGTGTAAGGACAGGGGACCATAACGAAGGGATGCTCATCAACACTGGCTAGCAACTCTAGTGCATCCTGCGATATCCTTGCGAAAAAATCAGTGTCAGCCCTCTTGGGCATCATCTGCCCCCACATGTGCATACGTGCCTCAAACGTCATCCTACGAGGATGCCGAAGAAAAGTAGGCCTCGTCTCTGGAAACCTCTCAAAAAATAAACAAAAAATCTCTAAAGAAAAAGGGAATTTCACCCTCCCTTGTACATGAGCACGACATCTATCTAAGGTTGTACAGAATTGCCATAAAAAAATGGTAGACCACCTGACAAGTTGTGGTTGTTATACTAAAGAATCAACATAATGTAGAAACGAGCAACTAATGCGTTGCCCGTTACTGGTGTTGTGTGAAATGGTCGAAATGATAAGTGAGAGACACTGCACCTCCTACCTACCAAATGCATCAATACGTAACTGACCTCCAACAACCTGAAACTATGCAGGAGATAGTACATTTTCTCCAATGTATCCCTGGGAATAAACTAACCAACTCCTTGCTACACAGCCATCCAGAACCTCTGGGAACAAGGGAAAATCCACCCCTCTCCTCGATAGCCCTGTAATGAATTATATATCCTCCTTAGTGGGCATGTACCACTGGTTGATACCAACTCAGAAAGCCTGTTGTTGGGCATACCACCTTCGAATAAGATGTCTAAAAAACAAACTATGTCCCTTTAGGGTAGTGTCCTCCTCATAGAACTTAAGGAGGCCTACCTACCTTAGGAGCCCCTACGTAGCTGCTGTAATAGGCTGAGGGTACGTATCTCTCTCCCTCTCTCATGCCTCCCACAGGCGAACCAAGTTATACTAATCCACCTGTTGTTGTTGTTGTTCCCCCTCTTCTCTCCTTTCACATATCTGAATGATTGAAATATTAAACACAATTTTTTTATTAAATGAGACATGTATTTAGAAATATACATATATAATTTATTTTTTAAATAAAAATAAAAAAACAGTCGATGCGCCAAAAACATAGTCACGCACCATTCCCGGTGCATCTTTCTATGGAGCACACCAGCCTCGGTGCACCTAATAATATTAAGTGCCCTGAGGACGGTGCTCCAGAAAAATTTATAGCGCACCGTTGACGATGTACGGTGTTAGGAGGGCAGTGCACTGATGAAACTCTATGCCTCGGGGCATATAGTTAAGTCAGCAGATCGACCTCTTGGCATCGTGACATAGTGAATGGTGTAGCGTTTTACAAGGACACATCATTGACGCAGGCGAAATACAGAAAGTCGTGCATTGAAAAAAATAGCTATCCTGGGGCTACTATTTTGGTCAATGCACTGCGTCGCAACTATTCCACTAGGTCAACGATGCGGCCAGATAACTGACTGCACAACACTTTAAAAAATAAAATGAAATAACACGATGCGCCTTCGGTACCACCCCGAAACTAGTGCAGATACCGTTAGCACCAGTTTACTAGGCCGCACCGTTGATAATGTGGAATAGTGGCAACACGATGTGTTGACAACATTACCAGGCCTGGGGTGGATATCTTAGTCAACGCACCATGTTGCCGCTATTACACATTGTCAACGGTGCGGCCTGGTAAATGACCACACCGCAATTTTTAAATTGTTTTAAAATAACATGGTGCACTTATCGATATCGCCCCAGAACCGATGTGGCCTGTAAATTTACAGGCAGCACCCCAAGCCGGTGCGTGCTGAACGGCTCGAACGCACCGTGCGACAATTTTTTATTTTTTTTTCCTTTTAAATTGTTAATTTTAAGGTTATTTGAAATTCTAATCCGCTAAAAGGCTTAATTATGGAAAAACAAGAAAAATGCCTATACATTTGCTTGTCGAGGAGGCATATTGGCTGTAGAATTTGCAAAAGAAAATTTGTTCACCATGTTGCAAAATTCAAGCAAGAGATTGGTGGGCAATGCACAACAGCAGTGCATGCAATGAGTGCAATGGGAGTACCAATGTCAGGGTGGCTCAAACAAGGATATATTGCACCGATGCTTGAGAGCTCTATAGTACTGAAAAAAGTGAAAAATGTGGTTTTTTGGCCGTAATATTTTTTTTATTTAACCCTGTTTCGGTGCGTGAGATTTTATAGGCACATCGGTGCGTTTGCTTCATTCCGCACCGAGCGGTTTCTAATTTCGCACGCTTTTTATGAGGCACCGGTGCGGACGATTTGTAAAACATTGGTGCGCTACAATAATACAACGCATCGGGAGGGTGTGTACAAAGTGCACGGTGTCCGGTGTGCCAATGTTTTGTGCAGTTTTTTTGCCGTAATTTTTTTTATTTAACACCATTCCAATGCGTGGGGTTTTATGGATGCACCAATGCATTTTTTTCATTCTGCGCCAGGCAGTTTCTGTTTTCGTGTGATTTTTATGAGGCACTGGTGTGGATGCTCTGTAAAGCACTGGGGTGCTATAGTAATAAAACGCACCAGGCGGTTGTGTACGGAGTGCACAGTGTCCGCTGTGCCAATGTTTTGTACGGTTTTTTGGTCATAATTTTTTTTATTTAACCCCATTTTGGTGCATGGGATTTATGGGCGCACCAATGCGTTTTCTTCATTCCGCGCCAGGAAGTTTATGTTTTCGCGCGCTTTTTATGAGGCACCGGTGCGGATGCTTTGTAAAGCACCGGGGCACTACAGTTATAAAATGCACTGGGCGGGTGTGTATGGAGTGCACGGTGTCTGGTGTGCCAATGTTTTGTGTGGTTTTTTGGCCATATTTTTTTTTTATTTAACCCCATTCCAGTGCGCGGCGTTTATGGGCGCACCGGTGCATTTTATTCATTCCACACCAGACGGTTTCTATTTTCGTGCGCTTTTTATGAGCCACCGGTGCGGAAGTGTTGTAAAGGACTGGTGCGCTACAGAAATGAAATGCATCGGGTGGGTGTGTACGGAGCGCACAATGTCCGATGTGCCAATGTTTTGTGAGTGCCAGTGCTTTCTTGTGTTGAACGCACCAGTGCGTTTTATGGTGATAAGCGCACCAGACGAAATACATCTGCAAACACCTCTGCCCGCCAACCTCCTCTAGTAACCTCCACTAGAAACAAATGTCTGGGATATTTTTATAAGGGGTTCCTCAAAAAAATTTGCTAGAGGGTCTTTTCCTTGTAGTGGCTATTCGGGTTGCAGATGAGAATTTTATAGATATCATTCAGTTTTTGACTTTAGGAGTTGCACCTGCGGAGTATACTATGCATAAGATGAAATAGATGGTAGTAAACGTAGCAGATTTTACTCTGGTTGCAGGACACTTATACAACATGTGGGCTGATGAGATTCTATGAAGATATGATCCTGAGCATAAACAACACAATATTTTGGTTGAAGCACATGGCGAAGTTGCTAGAGGTCACTATGCAGGAAAGTTCATTGTGCAGAAGATCCTACGAGCTGGAATTTACTGGCCTACGATGTGTAAGGATTCGAAGGAGTATTGTAGCGCTTGTGATGTGGTTCGAAGGACTAGAAAACCATCACGAAGGGATGAAATGGTGTTGTATACTCAAGTCACTTTGCAGGCATTTGATAAATAGATGATTTAATTTGTGGGATTGATTGATCCACCTAGGAAGAAAACAAGTGCATGGTACATTATTACTGTGACATATTACCTCACTAGATGGGCTGAGGCACATCTAGTGAAGAATTGTAGTGCAGACATAATTGCGAAGTTTATTTTTGAACATATTTTGTCTAGGTTTGGTTTCCTGAAGATCTTGATGAGCGACAAAGGTACGTATTTCCTGAATAACACTATTGAATCATTAACCTTAGAGTTCAGAATGCATCACCGGATGAGTACACCATATAACCCACAGGAAAATGGGATGGTTGAGGCCTTTAACAAAATTCTGGAGAACGCTTTGACTAAGGTGTGCAACTTCAACGTGGATGACTGGTGTTGTAGCTCCTAGAGACAACCTCGAGTTGTATAAATACCAGTGCCTAGGACATCTTAAATGCATGAAGGATATGACTCAACTGACTGCAGTTGGAAATTTTTGGCTCTCATGCAACTATCACTCAGATGAATGGTTTTAATAAGGGTGGAACCAAGACCCAAAAGTTAAAGACAACAACTAGGAAAACTGCAGAAACTGAGTACAAACTACAATAATTAAATGCATCAGATAGCTCTAAAACAGACTGCTGTAAAGGGGGTCGACTTCTAAAATTAATACATAGTTATCAATTTATATGTGAATGATGACTATGGCAGAAGATGGAGTAAGATATCTACTATAACTGGGCTTATCCAAGGATAAGAATCCATATATACTGGGCTTATTCAAAGATAAGAATCCATATATCTGGGCTCATTCAAAGATAAGAATCCATTGTAGTTAGTATCGGAAGAACAGCGGAAGAGATAGAAAATGAAACAAAGTATCTTGCCTGAGCCATATTTAAAGCACTATAGATGAGTAAATATGAGTATCTGCTATGATAAATTCACATTTAAACATGGGAGCACTTGCATTCCAGAGCATGTAGATACGAGAATTATGGAGAAATAAAAAATGAACACTTATATTAAAAGACACAGAGAAAGAGAGTTACAAACTGTGAATCATCCCGAGCGGAATCCCCAATTCCAGCAAAAATTTTTATTATTGAATCCCTATGGGATCTTAAAACATCCACTATCAAAGTTCATACAAAATACATATATAACACTCGAACTAGTGAGTCCTTTGGAAAATCTGGAACCTTTTGTTAGTGTTTTCTTCCTATTTTTATAACCTCTGATTCCTATGCGCGAGAAGATATTTTGGGAAAATATCTTCCCCGCGTGCTTGTATGTTGTTGCAGGTATAAAAAAAAAAAAATGATGATGAGGTAGAACTGCCTCTCATCATCTTACAACACAGGCCTAAAGCCGTTTCTAACTGAAATGTAAACAATTTACTAATCTGAAAGTAAAAACTGTAGGAGTGAACCAAATATTTCACCTGAAATGACGAAGTGAAAAGAACATAAGGTAAAAGGGCCAAATAGACCCAGTCATGAATTGTCATTGTTGTTTGATGAGGCGGAGCCCATGCTGCTGTTGGCGAAGGCAATACTGTTAGTCGTGGGAAGGACTAGCCTTCTGTGCCGGAGAATGCGGTACTGCTAGTAGTGGAAGAGATGGCCTTCTGTGCTAGAGGGTCCTGTAGAATGGCCAATGGTCATGATACATTGACCTAGATGTGGAATTTAACCTCTTCATATTTCTTCTCTGCTTCCTTGGGAGTGGAGGATCGTCATCCTTGGCCTCAAACCGCTGTGATTGGCTATGAGATGGCCCGCATACTTAAAATGCCAAGAAAACCTGCACAGATAGCAAACCAATTAAATAAATCCTGCGATGAGGGGTAGACTACTTCAGAAGGCTCTGGTGAAGGCGGAGAAGCAGTGCGGAGGCAAGGAATGAAGCGGAGGCGTTTCCATGGTGAAAACATGGTTTGAATCCAATCTAGCGTGAAACTGTGCAAAAGGTGGTTTTGCGGAAAACCGGAGTGGTTTTTGCATGGGGGCTGAGCGGTAAGCGGTATCAGGCTGGGGGCACACGAGACGTGTTAGGGAGTGATGCGTGTCGTCACAAAAATTTCCCATTTCACGTCGGAATTGCGTGTTGGGGAGATGCTGTGAAATGGATGCGAAAATGAATGGGAGCCATCTGATCTGGGAAATCCAGATCAATGGTTGCAGATGACCGCGACGGAGGCACTTGCGCGGTCGGGTGGGACCGGCAATGACGTCAACAATTTTGTCGCATAGCGGGATGATCAGTTGCGGGGTTATAAAAGTGGGAGTGATGTGGGCCGTTGGATGAGGGGGGATCAACGGTGGAGATAAAATGTGGGGGCGCTTGGGGGTACAGATCAATTTCTTGGCCTGTGTCTCCGCAGTAAATCTCAGTCGTTGATCTGATATTTTCTGTAGTCAAACAGGTCAACTGCGGAGGCACTCAAGGTGTTAACTCGTGCATTGATGGTGCCTCTAGGTAGAGCGGAAGACTGGTGGTGACTGTTGGATCGGGCTCGATCGACGGCAGAGATAAGTTGGAGAAAAGTGAGCAGGGTAAAAGGCGAAGGTGCGCTGGCCGTTGGATGGAGCAGATTAACGGTCCAGATCAGAGCGAGGAATGAAATAGTGGATGAGTGGTTAGGAAATTTGTGAAGGCGCGATGGAGCGACGACCGTTGGATCTGCGAAGATCAACGGTCAGGATTGTGTCGGCGTTTCGCACATCGGCAGAAAAATGTAAAAGGAACATGGAGTACTGCAATGTGCGATGGATGGGCGTAACATGACGAGCGATGACCGTTGGATCTACGGAGATCAACGGTCGGGATTATGTCGGCGTTTCGCACATTGGCCAAAAAATTTAAAAGGAACATGGAGTACTGCGATGTGCGATGTGCGATGTGCGATGGATGGGCGCAGCACAACGGGCAATGACCGTTGGATTCAGGAGGAGATCAACGGCTAGGATCGCATCGAGATTTCGCACATTGGTGGAAAAGATTTCAGGAACGAAAACTTTGGATGAAGCGAAGTGTGATGTGCGATGGATAGGTGACGTGCGATGGCTATTGGATCTGTGAACATCAATGGTCAGGATCTCTTTGGAAAATATGAACCTCGACGGTGAAACAAAAGAGAAAATGAGTGGATTTGGGAACCAGTGAAGTCTGATGGTCGAAGAAGACTTAAGGACTTTTATCCGTCGGACATAGAGCGGGGTCATATGAGAAATGGGGGCTAAGGGCTTAAGACGAAAAGCACTTAGAGGCCTGATATGTTAGAATGAGCGCTTTTAAAGCTAAAAGGCAGATTTTCAGCCCTTTCAAAGGTTCCGATAGGTGAAAAAGGGGCTTTGACAGTCCATGCAGTCCTTGTTGTATTTGCTTTGCAATTTAAGGCTCCTTATCATTAGGCATCCCAGCTCAGCGAGGGATGTCATAACAACATTGGCTCCATTTGGGGACGACGCGTTTGTCCTCGAACGTGTCAAGAACTCTGCAGACCATCTATTAGCCTTCTTCTTGCGAACACAGTCTCCTTGATGCCTTCTCTTCTTCCTTGATGACAACTCAAAAAAAAAAACATCATAATAAAAGCAGTGGAATAATGTACAATATCATACAGCAGGCCTTTCAGCCTGAATAAATACTGGAAAAAGGGTTTTAATAATTTCCCATTCATAGGGGCTTCGAGCAGATCACCCTACAAATTTTCCAGTCTAAAAGTGTTGTTTCCTCCCTCTTCAGCAATTTTGAAAGGTTCGAACCATAGAGGATCGAACTTCCCATGCTTTCCTTTCTCAGCCCTTCTTATATCCCATCTTAGCACCATATCTCCGACCTGCATCTCTTTATCCTTAGCATGTTGATCGAACAGGTCTTTCATTTTCTCATGGTACTGAGTCAACCTCTTATTTACTCGACTTTGAGTCTCTTCTAGCTCTACTAATTGATTCATTCTTATGGTAAGATCGTTTGGTTCCTCTTGACAATCTTGCATGAACCTAGCCACAGGTAAGGCCAATTGTATTGGGAAAACCACTGCTCTACCATAGACCAATTCATATGGGGATTTTCCTGTTGACCTCTTACTAGTGATTATGTTTTCCCATAGCGTGAACTTAAGCTGTAAATCCCAATTCTTTTGGTTTTCATTTATGGCCTTTTTCAATGGCCTTACCAAGGTTTTGTTTGAGGATTCTGCCAATCCATTTCCCTATGGATAGTAGGCAGTAGAGTGTCCTAACCCAATATTATACTGTTGGAAAAAACTGATAAATTTGATAGACTTAAAAGCCTGAGCATTATCTATGACAATCTTAGCAGGGCAACCAAACCTTGAGATAATGTTATCTTCCAGAAACTTGATCACCACTATGTCCGTAGCATTCCTTGCTGGCACGGCCTCTACCCATTTAGTGAAGTAATTGGTGGCTGTTAGTATCGAATTGTGTTGCCCGCTTGAGGTAGGATGAATTTCGCCAATGAAATCAATTCCCCACTGCTGGAAAGGTTCTTCTATGTGTACCGGGATCATAGCCAAAGGTGCGAACTTCTGCCTTTCAGAAAATTTCTGACATTTGTCACAGGCCCTTACCCGAGCATGAACATCTCCGAAAATTTTGGGCCAGAAGAAGCCTACTTTCAGAACTTTCTGTGCCGTATCCCTCCAGCTGTAATGGCCACCACAGATGCTCTCGTGGAATTCTACCATCACTTCTTCTACTTCATTTTCCGTGAGACATAAAAGTAGTATGCCCGATGGATCTCTCTAGTACAAATGGCCATTTGCTATGATGAACTTTTGAGATTTTAGCCACAACGTTCTATACTTTGTCTTGTCACGGCTTGGAGGACATCTAAGAGTTAAGAGGTATTCTACAATTTCTTTGTACCATGCACTGAGAAGGTACTTCATATGGGTTTCTTGTGTAGCGTTTTCTATCTCGTGCTGCTCCTCTACTCTCCTAGGCTCTTCATTGGCTACCATAGACTAATTTATCCCCAAATCCTGACAGTTTGATTCAGAAAGGATCTTGGCTAATCCTTTTCCCTTTATTAGCTTAGTGGGGCGTATCTCCAACTCATACTCCTGTATCTTGGCTATGCATTTGCCTCTCTTTCCTTCACTATCTCCCTGAACCAAGATGTCTTTTACAGCTGCTGTGGGTACGAATGCAGTTATAGCTGACTGTAGTAAATACATCTGAAAAGCCTTCAGGGATTTGATCAAGGCATAAGCTTGTTTCTACATGATGTTATATTTTAGCTCAGCGTTGCGAAGCACTTGGCTGAAAAAGGAAATAGGTTCTTCATGACCTTCCTAATTTTTTTTCAATAATACAACTACGATGGTGTGGGGAGATGCAAACGAAAATATTATGAAGGGTTTCACATAATTCGGTCCTGCTAATACTGGGGCTTCTGCGAAAGCATTTTTTATTCTGTTAAAAGCTTCCTGTGACTCAGTAGTCCATTTTACTTCATTATCCTTCTTTAGCATCTCAGTTATGTACTGGAATATCTTTGCATAGTTCGGTATGAATCTTCTCAAGAATTTGATACGTCCAAGAAAAACTTGG
Organism: Pinus albicaulis; assembly: GCA_034641835.2. Taxonomy (NCBI): domain Eukaryota; kingdom Viridiplantae; phylum Streptophyta; class Pinopsida; order Pinales; family Pinaceae; genus Pinus; species Pinus albicaulis. The sequence goes on along the minus strand of CM076571.1, from coordinate 688,530,378 downwards.
ACTTATTTCTTGTTTCTGGGCAAGGATATACCATTTATGACTTCTACCCTTTTTAGGTCAATTTTTACCCCTGCCTTTGTTACAATATGCCCCAACAGTTTACCCTCTTCTAAAGAAAACATATATTTTTGAGGGTTTAAAGACAATCCATACCTGTGGCACTTGTCAAAGGTTCTGCGCAAATGCTCTATATGTTCAGCATCGTTCTTTGAGAAGAATGTGATATCATCCAAGTAAACCACCACAAATTTGTCTTGTTCCCCCACAAAATCAATGTCGATGGCCGTTTGGAATGTAGCTCCCACATGGATCAATCCAAAAGGCATTTGAGCATACATAAACGTTCCCCAAGGAGTAGTGAATGCAGTTTTCTTTTGGTCCTCTGGAAGCACTGCTAATTGATTATACCCAGAAAAGCCATCCATCATAGAAATTTGTGAGGATCCTACCACCTTCTGCAATATATGGTCCATCTTGGGCAGCGGATAATTGTCTTTCAGAGATGCTCTATTCAAGTTTCGAAAGTCAACACACAATCTTATTTCCCCGTTCTTCTTTCGGACTGGGACCAAGTTGGCCACCCATTCAGAATATATTAATGGCACAATAATCATAGCCTTCAACAGTTTCTTGATTTCCTTTTCTATGGAGGGAAGGATTAAAGGATTAATCTGTCTTAATTTCTGTTTGTGTGACTTAGCATCTCCTTTTAATGGAATCTTGTGCTGGATAATGCTAATATCAAAGATCTTCAAATCTTGATAGGACTAGGAAAATACGTCTTTATGTGTTTGAAAAAGCTTATGATATTACTCTTTGTATTCTTCAGGTACCTTATTAGACAATTTCACAAGCTTGGGATTGGCATTCGTGCCGAGGTTCAGGTCATCTACCTGATTTTCTTCAACAACCTTACTTTGTTGGATTGGGACATCATTATTATCAAATAGTCTCTCCAGGGGGACCAATCCTCTGGGTATTACATTCCCTTTGAGCTGTAGCACCTTGTGCCCAACCATGGTATCCTGCCATTTATTCTAAGGAAGGTCCTCAGTCTCCTCCTCACCAACATCTATGTCCATATTGGAGAATTCCCCAAAAGTCTCCATTAATATTTTCACTTGCTCTTCGTCTTCAAACACCTACCAGTGTTTGACGTTGTCAGGGATGGAAGGACGGTAACGGATCTCTATCTTGTACCTCAGGAGGGGATTCTGAGGTGGCCAAAAAGTTCTTGCGGCCACTGCAAGAGAGTCTGCCATTCTATTTTGGTCTCTTTGCATGAATTGAATATTAAATGCTGAGAAAAAATTATCTACCAATCCCCACACCTCATTTCTGTAAGCCCTGAGTCATGGGTGCTTAGCTTGAAATTTATTTCTTACTTGTCTCACCTCTAGTTCTGAATCTCCCAAAATCTTCAAGCTCTGAATATTCATGTTCTTTGCTGTTTGTAGACCTATAAGCAAGGCTTCGTATTCGACCACATTGTTCGTGGCTTCATACTCCAATTTGAAGGATAATGGGACCAGTTGTCTAGTACGGGAGATAAGGAGAATCCAAACACCATTCCCTTTCTTTGAGTTGGCTCCGTCAAAGTGCAAGGTCCAAATCCCACCTTCTTCGTTACTTGAAGACTACTCGGTCTTTACTTGACAGAAATATGGCTCCTGCAAGTAATCTTGGTCTTCCTCAAGCATTAGACAAGAAAACTCACCCTCTTTGCTATACACTGGTGAATTTACTGAATTATCAGCTTTAGCGACCATCTTCACAAACCTTGTTTCCTGGTATAATCTATTTTCTTGGCTTCCAAACACAGGGATGGTCACATAGGTTAGGTCTAGCTTTATAGATCCTCCGATTTTTGTACCCTATGATCTAGATAATAACATCCCAAAATGAGCTAGGATGTCAACCACTACTATGTCCATTACCATGCTTTTAGCTGGGATTTGGGCTAAGTTTACCATCAGATCCTTGATCATCCCCAAACATTTGACTCTTTTAGAATCAAAAGAATGGAGATCTTTATATGGGCAAGTGATATGCAGCCCCAATTGCTCCATCACCGACAGAGGTAACAGGTTATGGGACACCCCAGAATCCAGCATACATTTGTGCAACAGAAAATCATGAATTAATAAAGAGACATAGAAAGGAGGAGTTGAAGCATCTAACTCCTCAACATGAGGATCGAACATTACCATAGGCCTTTCTTCCTAGAGGTTTAAACTATCTGGGATTGGGGCTGCTCCTTGAGGAAGCATGAAAGAAGACACCTAACACTGGTAGAATGGCTGTTTCGGGAGTTTAACTAGGGGGACTGGGATTTTAACCTTTTCCAGTTCTTTTTGAAGACTAAAAGTAGAGGGAGACTTCTCTATGGTATTTTCCTCTGGTTCATTTATCATGGCCGGAGGTTTTCCCTCCCTCGGAATAGGTTTAACATTTGCATTTGGATTAGAGGCCAAATTAGAAAAGGAAGGAATGGAGTCATTAGAATGTAAAGGTTCAGTTATAGGTCTCTTACCTTTATCTCCGAATTTCTGAACAATTGTCTCCTTCTGAGGCATCTATTCTTCTTGTTCTTGTGTGCGGATTCTCTTTCAAGAGGACCTGAGATCATATTTTCTATGAAACTGTGCTTGCATGAAGTCTACAAATTGCTTACAGTAATCATCGATCTCTGGATCTTCAACAACATATATTTTTTCTTCTTCTTCTTGCAAGGAGAGCTCCACTCCTTCACCTTCTTGCAAAGAAGACTCAACTTCATCACCGTCTGAGTAAGCAAGATATCGATCATCTTACCCATCGGGAATGTCTTCGGTAGGGCCATCCATCTGCCCTTCCAGATACAACGGGGGTTGTATGTGGTCTTGCTACTCCTTCCGATCTCTTTGTAATATTTGCAAAGGAGGCTTTCTGTATTGGGGGTTATAAACCCTGTTCGGAGTAGCTTGAGGTGGCCTGGAGGAGGAATTCTATGCTTCGAGCTCAAGCTTCACTAGCTTGCTTGAAAAGTTCTTGATCATTTTATTCATCTCCTCAATTTTTTAATCTTTTGCCTCTTTATCTTGACTTGAGGTAGATGCTTCTTCTTTCCCTCTACGTCTAGCATCATGGTCTGACCTCCCTTTTGATTTACCCATAGAAGCAAAGTTGGCTTCTACTTCCAATGCATCAGTCTGGGCTTCATCCAGAGTAGCAGAATTCCTTTATCTTAAAGAGAATCCAAATTCTGACTCAAAGGCTGCTACAAACACCACTTTAGTAGTGGTCTGGTGAGGCTTCATTTTGGTTGGGAGACTTTTATATAATTTATTAAATCTCTTGATGAATTCGGACACATCTTCATTATGTCTCTTTCTAAGTGCGTTGAATTCTGTAAGACAATATCTGTGGTCCTTCTTCTCTCCCCACTTCTTGGTGACGACATTTTACATCTCCTCCCAGTTATTAATGGAGCAGTCCCCCAAGGTCTTAAACCATTTTCTGGCCTCTCCATCTAGAGACTGGACAAATAATCTCAACACGACATCCATATGCTCAACATTGAAATTTTATGCGAAGGCGTAGAAAACTTCCAGGTGTTTCTAAGCTTCAGTGTCATTTTCTCCATTGAAACAAGGTAGGATCTTTAAGTAATCCTGAGGCATGTCGTTCAGGATCTGAGGCAATACCAGGGGGGCATATTTGTTTAGTAGGAAGCCAGGAATAGCCATCGAAGGTTGTGGAGGTTGCGGGAGAGTCTGATGTGTAATAGGAGGTGGTGGAAGAGAAGTATGTATGAAAATGGGGATTTACTGAACAACATCTTGAGGGGTTGATTGAACTGCTGGAATATGAGAAGTGGAAACCTCTATGACTTCTTTAACTTCTTCGGCTTCGGGAGTGGGATGCAGAAAGAAGCTCATGGTATCTACAGATTTAGCCTAACCTTTGACTTCAATATTTTCCAGGGAGGAGCTATCTGAAATATAATCAAGGGTTCTTGCAGTAGAATCAGGACCTTGATCTTGAGCTAATTGAGAGGAGGATGGAGAGTATTCCAGGGAGAATCTAGGAATATCTGTATAAGCTGATTGTCTTTCTCTCCAACTTCTCTTGTGAAATATCTTCTTTGGATTAGACACTGAATGTGTTCTCAACTGGGATGTATCTGACCTCAGGTGTGGCTTTCGGGAAGCCAAGACTACAAATAGATTTATCCTTTGAATGACAGTGGAGTCGCTAAGGTGAGGGATATATAACTCCCAACCCTTCCTGCTCACCTATTCTGAAGGGTGGATGAATATTTGTCAAGGCCCAGGGATTTAGTTCTTTAAATTATTTCCCCGGCAACGGCACCAGAAAGATGTTGTAGCTCCTAGAGACAACCTTGAGTTGTATAAAGACCAGTGCCTAGGACATCTTAAATGCAAGGAGCATATGACTCAACTAACTACAGTTGGAAATTTTTGGCTCTCATGCAACTATCACTTAGATGAATGGTTTTAATAAGGGTGGAACCAAGACCCCAAAGTTAAACACAACAACTAGGAAAAATGCAAAAAATGAGTACAAATTGCAATAAGTAAATGCATCAGAACACTCTAAAATAGACTGCTATAAAGGACGCCGACTTCTAAAATGAATACACAGTTATCAAGTTATATGTGAGCGATGACTATGGCAGAAGATGGAGTAAGATATCAACTAGAACCGAGCTTATCCAAGGATAAGAATCCATATATACTGGGCATATTCAAAGATAAGAATCCATATATCTGGGCTTGTTCAAAGATAAGAATCTATTGTGGTTAGTATCAGAAGAAAAACGAAAGAGATAGAAAATGAAACAAAGTATCCTGCCTGAGCCATATTTAAAGCGCTATAGCTGAGTAGATATGATTATCTGCTATGACAAATTCACATTTAAACATGGGAGCACTCGCATTCTAGAGAATGTAGATACTAGAAGTATGGAGAAATACAAAATGAACACTTATATTAAAATACACAGAGAAAGAGAGTTACAAACTGTAAATCATCCCGAGCGGAATCCCCAATTCCAGCAAAAGTTTTTATTACTGAATCCCTACGGGATCTTCAAACATCCACTATCAAATTTCATAGAAAATACATATAGAACACTCGAACTAGTGAGTCCTTTGGAAACTATGGAACCTTTTGTTAGTGTTTTCTTCCTGTTTTTATAACCTCTAATTCCTATGCGCGAGAAGATATTTTGGGAAAATATCTTCCCCGCGTGCTTGTATGTTGTTGCAGGTATAAATAAAAAACAGAAATGATGATGAGGTAGAACTGCCTCTCATCATCTTACAACACAGGCCTAAAGTCATCTCTAACTTAAATATAAGCAATTTACTAATCTGAAAGTAAAAACTATAGGAGTGAACTAAATATTTCACCCGAAATGACGAAGTGAAAAGAACATAAGGTAAAAAGGCCACATAGGCCCAGTCATGAATTATCATTGTTTTTTGATGAGGCGGAGCCCCTACTTCTGCTAGCGAAGGCAATACCGTTAGTTGTGGGAAGGACTAGCCTTCTGTGCTGGAGAATGCGGTACTGCTACTAGTGGAAAAGCCGACCTTCTGTGCTGGAGGGTCCTGTAGAATGACCAATGGTTATGATCCATTTACTTAGACATGGAATTTAACCTCTTCATCTTTCTTCTCTACTTCCTTGGGAGTGGATGATCATCATCCTCGGCCTCAAGCCGCTGTGATTGGCTATGAGATGGCCCGCATACTTAAAATTCCATGAAAATTTGCACAGACAAAAAATTAATTAAATAAATCCTGCGATGAGGGGTAGACTGCTTCAAAAGGCTTGTTTGAAGGCGGAGGAGTAGTGCAGAGGCAAGGAATGCAGCAGAGGCATTTCCATGGTGAGAACATGGTTTGAATCCAATCTGGCATAAAACTGTGCAAAAGGCAGTTTTGCAGAAAATCAGAGTGGTTTTCGCATGGGGGCTGAGCGGTAAGCGGTATCGGGATGGGGGCACGTGAGACGTGTTAGGGAGTGACATGTGTCCTCACAAAAACCACCCATTTCGCGTCATAATTGCGTGTTGGGGAGATGCTGTGAAATGGATGTGAAAATGAATAGGAGCCGTCCGATCTAGGAAATCTAGATCAATGGTTGCAGATGAACGCAATGGACGCACTTGCATCGTCGGGTGGGACCGACAGTGGGACCGACAATGACGTCAGAAATTTTGTCGCATAGCGGGATGATCAGTTGCGGGGTTATAAAAGCGGGAGTGATGTGGGTCGTTGGATGAGGGGGGATCAATGGTGGAGATCAACTGCGGTGGTGATTTGGGGTACAGATCAATTTTTTGGCCTGTGCCTCTGTTGTAAATCTTAGTCGTCGATCTGAGATCTTCCATAGTCAAACAGGTCAATTGCAGAGGCACTCAAGGTGTTAACTTGTGCACTGATGGTGCCTTCGGGTAGAGCAGAAGACTCTCGGTGACCGTTGGATCAGGCTCGATCGACAACGGAGATAAGTTGGAGAAAAGTGAGTGGAGTGAAAGGCGAAGGTGCGCTGGCCATTGGATGGAGTAGATTAACAGTCCAGATCAGAGCGGGGAATGCAATAGTGGATGAGTGGTCGGGAAATTTGCGAAGGCGCGATGGAGAGAGGACCGTTAGATCTATGGAGATCAACGGTCGGGATTGTGTCGACGTTTCACACATCGGCGGAAAAATGTAAAAGGAACATGGAGTACTGTGATGTGCGATGTGCGATGGATGGGCGCAGCGCGACGAGCGATGACCGTTGGATCTGTGGAGATCAACGGTCGGGATTATGTCGGCGTTTCGAACATCGGCGAAAAAATGTAAAAGGAACATGGATTTCTGCGATGTGCGATGTGCGATGGATGGGCGCAGCATGACGGGTGATGACCGTTGGATCCTGGAGGAGATCAATGGTCAGGATCGTGTTGATATTTCGCACATTGGCGGAAAAGAGTTCAGGAACGAGAACTTTGGATGAAGAAAAGTGCGATGTGCAATGGATAAGTGATGTGCAATGGTTGTTGGATCTGCGGAGATCAATGGTCAGGATCTCTTCAGCAAAGATGAACCTCGGTGGTGAAACAAAAGAGAAAATGAGTGGATTTGGGAACCAGCGAAGTCCGATGGTCGAAGAAGACTTAAGGACTTTTATCCGTCAGACATAAAGCGGGGTCATATGAGAAATGGGGGCTAAGGGCTTAAGCCGAAAAGTGCTTAGAGGCCTGATATGTTAGAATGAGCGCTTTTAAAGCTAAAAGGCAGATTTTAAGCCCTTTCAAAGGTTTTGATAGGGGAAAAAGTGGCTTTGATAGTCCATGTGGTCCTTGTTGTATTTGCTTTACAATTTAAGGCTCCTTATCATTAGGCATCCCAGCTTAGTGAGGGATGTCATAACAACAACTAGGACTTGCACATTCCTCCAGTTTTGTGGGCCTATAGGATTATCTATAAGAAATTGATAGGTCAGAATTCGTTCAGAGTAGTGTGTGGATAGGAAGTAGTAATGCCGATGGAGTACATCATGCCTAGTCTAAGAATCACAACTGTTACAGATATGACAACTAATGATCTTATGGAGTAGATATTGGAGCAACTGCTCGCACTAGAGGAAGATAGGTTCATCATTGGGTTTCATCAACAGGTGCAGAAGGAGAGGGAAAAATCCTAGCATGACAGACATATTAAGCAGAATACATTCAAGGATGGGGACTTAGTTACTTTGTATGACAAAAATTTCATGAAGTTCCCGCGGAAGCTGCAAATTCACTGGTTGGGACCTTACATTGTCAGGATGTCTCGGAGGTGGGCACTATTTAGATTGAGAAGCTGAATGGTGAGTTGTTCCCTGGACGTATCAATGGAATTTGATTGAAGTTATACAGGGACGAATCCACCCCTGGGGGTTCGCATTAACTATATGGTCGGAGAAAATTCTTAATACTACACGAAGTTGAAAGAGAGCATGGGACTATAAACGACTCTTCTGAAGGAAGGCTTCGTCACAGTAGCAGTACTGCGCAAGATGCAAGAACATGGAAAATTTGGAGGGAACTGCGCTAAAGAACACAAGACCATGCCGAAGAATGCAGGACTGCGCCAAAGAGGCGGGTTTGACGAAACTCACCCAGAATATGACTGATGGAGCCAGAACAATTGATTTGACAAGGAATTGTTCGTTAAAATGAGAGGGGTGGGGGGGGGGTGTATTTTATGGGAAAATCCACTTGGATATGCCGTAAAATATACATTTATGAGGTGTATCTAAAGGATATCATGGAGTTTGAATTTGAATTTTTCTATAACTCAGGAATCTTGCTCAACATTCGAATGATTTTTTCTCTGAGCTTTAGAACCGAGATTTTGTGCATGAAATCTATCTGAGTGATTCGTTGCATGTGAGATTATAGTTTTGAAGTTTTTAAAGAAGCACTGATCAAAGCAGGGCTAGTGCACATAATCCATCCAAGTCTAAGACAAACCATGATGGTTATGCCACACGCAACTGTCATAGGGTCGAGATCACCTAGGAAATAGACCAGATAAGTGGCTTCTAAAAATCCAAAGAAATCGATACTTAGAACATCACCCAGGAAGAAAATTCCCAAGGAACAAAGGTCTAAGACGATGCAAGATAGAAAAATGCAGGTCGTCGAGGTAGAGGATTCAGAAGAGGAAGAAGTATTACCCGAAGGGCTAGAGGAAATTGATGTTGAAGAAGCAAAACCTATCTCTAGGTTTCCCCTTTATATTCCACCATGGAAACTGACAGTTGTGAAACCTATGAAGGATCCAAATGTAGTGAAATACAAGATTTTCACCCCCTTTCTTCCTGAAAGAGTACCGGTTAAAGGATATTTATTGGGCAAAGTGCCACAGATGTGCATGGAGGATTGGGATTTCAAAGATCGCAACAAATGCTCCCAATTCGAGCCAATTCGGTATCTACACTTTATATATTATGAATATACTAGAGTGACAAGGCTAGAACCAATGAAGTGGGTAGCTGAAATTCAGAATGCAGGGTTGTTGAACATGTTATATGTTCCACACTTTCGGAACAACTTTATCAATATAATCTGTGTGCGCCAATTGCTGGACCTAGTGCATGATGATTGTCTATGGTTGGGGCAAAGAATCCCCATTGATGCGATGTTGATCGGGAAGATCACGAAACTTCCTTATCTTAGTTTGGACCCTGCTAAAGAATTTAGGGGCAAGGATCAAGATAAGAAGTTGGCTGAAAAAATGAAGCAGGATTATGGCCTGATGAAGGGAACCAGGGGTTACTCTATTAAATCCATCAAAGATAGGTTGGTGCGCTTTTCCACCCATATTTTAGCAGGAAATATCATGCGAAAGTGCTGCGTAGAGGAGGTTTCAATGCTGGTGGTGTCTTTGGCTGCGCAGTGTAGCAAAGGAATTGTATACAATAAGGTTAGATACTTGTGTAAATTATTCTTATATGACTACACACAGGCTCAGGAGGAGGGCAAGAAGTTCCACTATACATGACTCTTTCTCTTAATTGCACTGATGGCCTGGAAGGAGCCTGACGAGTTGCAGTTCCCCATTGCAGACTTGGATCTCTGCGAGGCTACGAGGTATGCCTCGTTGTGGCATTCAAAGGATCCATCTTGGGCGATGGCGAATAAATTATTTTGGGCTGGGTTTGAGATGAGTCTGTGCACAGTGATTAGCCAGACTCCCCAGCTATCACCAAGTATTTTGGCAGAATATCGATGGGTTGTCAAATTTAAAGCAGATTTCCACCACATACACATCCTAGCGAAGAAGGACCTTGCTGAGGTCTAGTACAAGTTGTCATACCTGGTGATAGAGGATGATGTGGCGTGAATAATAAGTGCATGGCTAAATGATTGGCTAACTTCATCCACTAAAGGAGCGGAGACAGAGTAGGCATGCACAAATGGCGCAAAGAATAGTGCAAATAAAGGAAAGAAGGACTCCCAAAAATAGCCTAAGCATATCACCTTCGCGACTAATAAGGAGTCTGAAAAAGAAGCTAAGTGGTAAACAAATAAGGATGCTCCGAAGACAGGAGGGGGTGATGATCAGGGTGGTGATGACACATTTATGGATCCAGTAGACCCCCGTCACCTTACATTCTAAAGAGACGAAAAAAATATGGAGGAGGCGTGCAGAAGAAGATGAAGTCAAATAGGTTTGTCGACTTTGAAGCAATGGTCCTCACTAAGGGCGACTTCGATGAAATTGGCAAAACTGTTCGAAACATCACTGAACATCTATGGGGAAACATTGAGGACTAGTACAAGAAGGTATTGGCCAAGGTCCACCAGTGTCTCAAGGACTTATAGGTTCAGATGAGCATAATACAAGTGAGTGTGAATTAAGCGACTAGGCTTCAAGTGAGCACGACACCAACATGTACAAGTACAACAGAGCAAGAGCTGGTGATTACAATTGATATCTCCAGGTACCTTATGTTTTGACACTGCTGAGAAACTGGTGCATGTGGTACATCGAAAGAACACAAGGTTCAACCTCACTGTGTTGCCTTTGAAAACATTGCACGAGTTCCACTAGGGCATTGCCGAAGAGTTGCATATCCGAGAGCAACGCGCCCTATTAATTATCCAGGATTTTCCAAAAGAAAGGCGAAGGATGTAAAAGGAAAAAAAACAAGTTGTGTAAGAGCGCGATGAGGCAGCTGGGCAGAGACATAAATTGGAAACAACCATTGCCAAGGTTTGCAGCGAACTACTTGAGCTGCAGATTCAGGCTGCAACAATGCGAGAGGAAAAAGTGGAAAAGCTCGCGACAACAGTCAAGGATTCCAAGGCCGAAGTCGATAAGGTGCGACTGGAGTATAGATCAAGATAATTTAGTTGCATATGAAAATGCACCCTGCTGCTCCACCAGAGGTCCAGGAGAAACGCATGACAAAGATTAAGGCTGGAAATGACCAGATTGAATCCACTATACATGAATGCACACAAATCTTTGAAGACATTATGTACGTCTAGGCCTCACTGTAGGAGGACCCTCAGGTACCGAAGATTGAAGAGGAAGTTCGCGAGAAATTGGAACAAATGGACCAAAATAAGGTCACTGTGAAGACTTTAGCACTAGTACGATGGTATGCCCATCTCAAAGAGGGTAAATTTTTGCAAGAAAAAATAGATGAGTTGTGAAAAAAATAATAGCTTATCACATCGAGAAATAAGCCATGGGAAGATGAAGCCAGTTAGCTATCGCATATAGTTGAGAAAAATATGAAAGGATTGCACTAGACGCATAAGGAGATTGCCACAAAAATCGTAGGGACAACCACTGAGATGTTACTAACCAAAATCCGTGAAGTTGAAAAGTCTTGCACTGAAATAGTTCCACCTCTAAAGGATGCCTTGAGCGGAATCAAATCAAAGATCGAGGGCGCACTGGTAGAGTGACTCAGGATGAGTCACATTTTTGTGCTGGGGACCTATTGGACAAGGTACCCATCGATTGAATATTTTGAGAAAGACTGCACAGATTGAGGAGCAGAGTGCGCAACGCGGAGCTATGTTAGAGTCTTAGGGGCTTTGGGGTGGGTCAAAGCCCCTTATTTTGTAGAGGGATGAGATAATTTTGTATACCTTGAGCTCCGCCATGGCTTTAGGACCATGGTATCGAAAAGAGAAGACTATATAAGGAGTCTAGGATAGTCTTGAAAGATATGATATATCTCATAACTCATGATATAATGCACTTGAATGTAATGTTAATTTGAGTCTGTATTCTGTTTTTGTGGGAAAGGGAAGGCTCCTGCTGCTGAGTCAACGGAGACCTTAGAAATTTTGCAGCTTAAGGCGCAGGGTGGAAAGGGTTTTATCAAGAATATTCGAGTAATAATAGAATACTATGAAGATAGACCCGTGTTCTATGTTTATGTGTTTTCCTTACTTTTATTTTGATATCATATGAGCTTATTTAAGGGTTTTTATACATAATTGCATCGTGAATTTCTGTTTATGGTTATTTATGCCGTTTTATGCTTGTTAAAGTAAAATCGTGCAGTCTGCAAGATAGTTCAATAGAAGTGTTGAAAAATGATTGTATAATTAGCATAGTGTTATGTGAAGCTATGTTAAGTATTGAAAGGAATATAATCCCTAAATTCACACTCCATTGTCCCGATGGATGCATAAACTTGGTTCTAGCATCCCCCTATATTGCCTTGGGTGAGCCTTCAGTCTGTGCAACAGATCATTTTCGAAAGGGATGGTAATAGTGGGTTTTGTTGGTTCATTCAGCCATATATGAACCTGGGTCTAGGCCCCCATTAAGACAACATTTTTCCACTAACAACAACCAATTCTATTTGTGATTTATTTGCAAGGAAAAAACGAATGCTAAGAAGGTGTCTTTTGGTACTCCGTGACAACAAAAACACCAACACATAATGGATATGGAAATTTAGTGAAGTATCAAAGCATGTTGCATCTCCAGGGTGTTGACCTTACAAAAGCCTTAATTTGTAATCTTATCTAAAATTTTCAATCTTACAATGGAATGGAAAGATGGGAAAGTATAATTTATGGTATCATGCATGAATGACCCTTACATATGCCATGGATCTATCATCCACATCATTCCTCCACTCATGTGATGCAATTCCCCTCCCATCCTTAGCACAAGCTTGGACCTCTTTCTAAATAGGGTTAACCCTACGCCCCCCCCCAAAAAAAACAACTCTAAGAAAGATGATTTATATGCCAATAAATGTGTAGGTGTGAGCTTAAAATATGAATAAAAATTCTTATTATTTATGCCTTTGTTCTTATTTAATGAGAAATAGTTGTGTCATTTATCGGTAATGCATTACTTTAATTAAGGATCCACTAACCTGATCCCCAACATCAAGTGATCTTGGGAATTTCAAGCATGTGTAGGAGGAAGTCATCAAATACCAAGTGATCTCTCTCTCTCCCTTCAAGACACCATAACCCTTTATGATATGTGACCATGCAAGTGTTATCGAGGAGATATCGTAAGTAGTGGGAATGTTTGTTACTATTGGAAAAAGGAAGTTTGTGGTGTGTTGTCCTAGTCACGGTTCCATTGAAATGAGGCACTGAAATTCACAAGATACATTCACAATTAATTAGAAGAGTTCTTAGGAGCCATCAACCCTCAATAAGTGAGTGCTAAAATGGCTTAAGCATTAAGCCCTTAAGACACACAAACAAAAGTTGAAGCTGAAAAGGAGGTTAAATCGTTAGAAGATGAATACCATTGCCACTACTAGATGTATTTTCAAATTAATGTGTAGTTTGTTGGTAGTTGCAAAATGATTTACATTTGCAATTTAATATGGATCCTAATTAGTAAATCTAGGGGAAAACTATTATTATTTTAAATTGTATGTGGGTAGTAGTCCTATTTCTATCCTTTTTCATTCAACTAATGTATTTATGAGTTGTATTTCGACTATATGAATCAACCCCAATTTCCCTTTTTTCATAATATAAATAGTCATTACCATTACAAATAACATTTTAGATTGAAAAAATGTGGGAAATATATCATAATGAATCTAAACATTGAGTGGAACTAGAGCTCTATATTATGGAATGGATTTGAACAACATCTTATCTCTACATTGTATAAGAGTTTAACATGAAGAACCATTTTAAAAGTTGATAAAATTCATGTGTGTCTTCCAATTTACTTGAGCATTGGAGACACAAAAAAATAAGTACTTAATGACATGGGATTCAAAGTATGCAACAACATCATTTGGAACTATTGAGTTCTCCAATTAAAAGTGAAATATGATTCTAGTATTTATAGTATGTTTGGTTTTAATATAATAGAAAATGAAGCAATCTTCCAATTTAGCTTTCTTATACATAGTTTACATATACATTGATCACAAGGCATATGTTGATCAAATTCCACCCTTGTCTTGTGAGAACAAGCCCTTGGTGGTCCAAGGTGAAAGTTAAATGGTAACTTGAAATGATGATATTCTCATTCTCAGTTTACATATACGGTGATCAAATTCCACCTTTGTCTGTAAGAACAAGCCCTTGGTATTTCAAGGTGAAAGTAAATGGTAACTCAAAGTGATGATAGAATCATTCTCAATTTATAATTAAATATAACAACAACAATAGTAAAAGGAGAATGTGTTATAGATATCTCTACTGATGAAAGATAAAGACACTAAAGTGAGAAAGATTGTCACTATCTATAATAATAAAATGTAGAAGAGTTGTAACTCTGTGTGTCGAAAATATTGGTAGCCATGCTTTTCTAGATGCATAGAATGTAGACGTACAACATACATATATTAATCATGACTAAAATCAATTAAACATGTTGGCATAATAAAAAAATCAATACTACACAATGACCAAATGGTGATAAGAGTCTAAAAGGTTTGAACTCTTTGCAAATTAACAAGAAGGAGTTGCAAAGTAGCAATTCCCTCCATTGTTTGTTAAAAATGGATTTAGATTATTCCTTAAGGAATAAAGAACTAAACAAACATCTCAGCCTATTATCATATAAATATGGTTTCAAAAGAAATGAACAAATATAGTTAGGAATAATAAGGGGCCTAGACACTAAAAGTATTAGCAATAGACCTCACACAAGAATACTAAGGTATACATGCAATAAGATTAATTGCTTAACCTAGCACTATTTAAACAATATAGATTACTATGTTAATTGTAAATGTAATTTTTGCATTGCACCCTCTGTTTTAATAACCCTATATACTATATAATAGAACTAATGCACAAGGTATAATCATGGTATAACCAAATAGGAAGTGGTTTGACATTAAACTATGTGGATTTAGCTAATACTTACTTTCGAATTATAGAGTTGGTTGGATCACATTAAACCCTTTTACTTAAGTTGAACAATAAAATAAATCCATTATAATACTTTACTGCTTATACCAACCAATATGCTATAGTTTTTATTATAATGTTTATTTGTTTTCTCACCTTATCTCTTGACATTCACTTCATTCCATGGTGATTTTTTCCTAGCATGAGACAGTTGCCTCCAATACACACAAGACACACGAGTCTTTGCATGACGATCTAAATTTTTTGAAGGTACACAGGGATATTTTTATGTATTAGCTATATATTGTGTAGAGTTTGGACTTGTGTTGTGTTTTAATACCACATGGATAACTTTAATCCAAATGCAAGTTTTACACGGTTTTAAATCATTTGGTTGATAGCATTTATTAAATTTGACCCCATGATATTCATGGCACATAAGGCTCAAATGTGTCACCGGGAGGAGCAGCAACCATGTTGAAAGTGCACTCGGAACAACAACATCATGATGGAATAGAGTTTGAAAAGGCAATTAGCTTCAAATGTGTACAAAATCCATCTGTCATTTTTTAAAAGTTAGCTTCAATGTCAAGGCACGCAATTTTGCTAAACCTATTTTATTTTTAATTGTCTTATCTAATATATGGAGAGGACATTATTGATTAGCACTTTCAATTGAGACTTATGATTCACTTTCAATTGAGACATGTGATTATCGTAGGTAAAGAGACGTGTTTACAATTCAGATGTTTTAAATAATAAAATTTAAGAATAAATAAATATTTATTTATTTATTTTGAAATAGTGTTGTTTTTTTTATAATTTTAATTTAATTAGAAAAAGTATTAAGGGAAGGGTAGAAATTTAATTTTTATGGAATATTTTTAAATATTTTTAATAGAATACATAAATTAAAAAGTGGTTATGTTTTTTTTTTTTTTTTAATGTTCATAAACATGTTTATTTTGAAATAAATCTTCTAGAATTTTAATTTAATTATTAATAATTATTAGGTGGATGGTGGGGAGTTGACCTCAATAGAATATTTTAGAATATTCTTAATAATATACACAAATTAAAGACTGAGATTTATTTCCAAAGTAGTTGGTCATTTTTTCCCTTTTAATTAAATTCATTAACTAAAAATGTCATATGAAATGAGTTATGATTTTTTAGACATGTGGTATTGATAAGCGATGGTATTGACACATGGTATTATAAAAAAACATATTTATATATTAATAATCTCCATAATAAAGTGGAGAGAAACTCCATAGTTAATAATCTTGTTATATATATATATATGTTAATATTTTTAATTAATTATTATTATTTTAAGTAAAATTATAATTTAGTAAAATTCTTATTTTTTATGTTTTCTTTAATTTTAGCAACTTGAGATGTACGATGAAATACGTGTTTTAATGTTTATTATGGATTAATTTTTTTTGAAATTTATCAACTATTTATTTTATATAGTTAGGCTAATTAGAATAAAAATACTATAAAGAATAACTATTAATAAATAGGTGCATTTTAGGGAGAGGAAGGGCACTAATTGGCAGAAAAAATTGTGGCACAATTTGCATGGGTCTCGATTAAACGACAAAAAACCAAGCAGAGTCTGTTGCTCGGTGGAAAGGATTGGAAACCGCTTTAGCAAAAAATGTTAAGAATGTTCTAGTCTAACGAAAAAATTGTGGCACAATTTGCATGGGTCTCTTTTTTTTTCCAGGAGAAAGAAAAAACGTTGTTATATTAAAACAATGCATATTCCAATACATTTTCATACAATCATGAGTCATGTTCATGTCCAGATTCGGCATGATACTAAATCGTATTGTGCCTGCCTCCATAGTCGGAAAGCATCAAAATAAGTTCAATACATAAACCTTATATTTACATCCATAATGTAATGCCAGAGATCCCACTGGATTGGGTGGTGACATGCATACACAAAATAGGCGTGGAAGGAAAAAGGAGACCTCCTGTAGATAGTATAAGCATTATATATAGTCAGCCATTCAATGAAATAAAAACTATATAAGCGATCATGAATAAGACAGGAGGAAGGGATAAGAAAAAGCATAAAAAACCACTAGGAGGAAAGAGAAAGGCGGCTCGCTTGATTTATATAGGAGTGCTTGCCGAGGATCCAAAATGAACACTAAGGCAGAGGAAAACCAAAAGACTCCACCAATCTTGAGTCCATGTAATGTGTGATCAGAATAGTTCCAAAGGGTGCAATAAGGCCTTTCTTTGATAGGGTGTCAGCTCTCGAGTTGTTTTCTCTATAGATATGTTGCATCGAATAAAACTTGAACTTTGTAAATAAGTACTTCACTCGCTCAATCCACCCTTTCAGATTCTGCCAGTGCATCCTACTAATGCTAGAGATACCATCAATAGTAAATTTCGAGTCTCCATATGTGTATAGAAGACAAATTAAGATGATATGCAATCATGATCCCACTCCACAAAGCCATGAGCTCAGCCTTATTATTGGAACTCGATCCTCCATTCCATCAAATATGATACCGCTCTACCTCCAAGAGCTTTATCCAAGCCCCACAACCACCTACACCATCCCGTTGTGTCCCATCAAAATATATCGCTGGAAGGGAAATTTGGTGAGGACGGTTCCATACATATAGGTCCATCAAGGCCCGAGAAGGCGGAGAACGATCAACCATCCATCTCATTATATTTCCATGAATCGCTGGGAGGTTGATAGAAATACCTTCAAAATTTAAGCGGTTCCAGGCACACCAGATCTCCCAGAAAACATAAAAAGGCAGTGATTTATAAGTTCCATTTGAAGCCCCCCATATCATGATAGTTTGAATGCAATTGACAGGCCTCCAAGTCGGATCCCCCAATAAAACTGTAAACAAATTTAGAGAGAAAAGGAATAATAAAAAAACAAGTGCATAACAGTCTCCTCATTTATAAGACATAGCGGGCATCTCCCTGGCCCCTGAAAACCACGTTTCATAAGAGAATCCCATGTGAGAACTTTATTTTCCATAGAAGCCAACCAAATAGCAAAATCTTGGTAGGAATATTCCAGTGCCAGGCCTGTTGAAAGGGTGACTGAGAAACATCTGTGATCTACTCCTTGATTGTGTACAAATAAATTTCCTTTACCTGTATACACTCATCATGACACTGTCCACCCCAGACCAGTTTATCCCCTTCCCCTCTGAAGGACAAACCCACCGACTGTAACATATCTTTCAATATTTCCCATTCACTTGCCTCCCATCCCTGCAAATCCAACATCTCCGTCGATTTCCAAATTGGAGCTGCTAAATTCCAGCTTAAAATGAGGTGAGATAAATAAAAGATACCTCTATGGTTTAATCTCTGCAATAAACGAGGGTCAATATGGAAGGCAACATCCATTCCCAAGAACCTGCCTATACCCAGCATAATCTTCTGACCGTTCCCAAAGTGCCATACCAACCTTTGTCACAAAGAGAGCATAACTTTTGCGAAACTACGCAAAATATGAGAAGGTTTTTTTTGCTGTCCAAGAGTAGTCTCAATTAGACGACAAAAAACCAAACATAATCTCTTTCTCTATGGAAAGGATTGGAAACTGCTTTGACAAAAAATGTTAAGAATATTCTAATCTTTGGCGATTCAATGATTATAATTCATTAAGAGGTCAAAATCGAGATGAAGTCAAACTCTCATCTCTCTCCCATTCTCCAATTGATAACTAGTCCTTATGGCATACTCTTTACCTTGTTAATGGAAATGGAACTTGCAACAAAATTACTATTGGAATAATAAAATCCTGGAAAATATTTGATGCATCCAACATGCACTCAATAGTTGTGTTGTTTAAAAAGCATTGTAAATTACTTAAAATTGATTTTCTGATTTACTTCATCTCTTCATGCATCTATCCAACAATCTACCACTATTTGTTGGGTCACTTGTTTATTTACATTTGGACAAGATAATGCTTTTTAATTTTAAGGTTGAATGAGATCTAGTTTTATATATTTTTTATTTTAATAATGAAGTTTGTACTAAAGTTATGGTTTTATTTTTATTTTTTTTTTTAATTTTTTTTTTCTAAATTGTTTGAAAATTTATTACAATTTATTTGTCAAATCATCTCTAGATGTTATCTATTAATGTAAGTTGACTCATCATCATTATTCAAGGAAAACCATGCCACATGGAATGACTTGTTCTTGTTCCCTATGACAAGAGATGCCTCCTGGTTTGTTTCTAAGGAAAACAAACTCTTAGCCAAACAAAACAACTTTAAAATATACTCCAAATACAATTATAACTTCATTTTTAATATTAAAGAAATTGTAATTTTAATATTATTTTTTTTATTAATAGAATTCGTATCAAAATTGTGATTTGAATAATTTAAGTTTGGAAAACTTATAAATAGTAAATTTGTTATTTTATGTGAAATTTAGTAAATAAAAATACACTTCAAATTACTTTTAAAAATAATGGACTAAGTTACATCTTTCAATTTACAAATTGAGACACCTACAATATGAAGACAAGTTTTTTTTTTTTTTTTTTTGTAAGTTGGGTTGGAATATATTTTCAATATCATTTTCAATATATATCACTGTAATTTCACCAGTAACTTCACATGAAGGAGTGCCTTAAGAAAACACATCCAATATTCCATATATAAGACAAGTTAAATTTTTTTAATAACTAGATTTGATTAAATATAATATGATATTTAATAAGATATTGTATCAAATAACATAACAAATTAAACTACTTCTATTATTAATAAATTAAGTTACATTTTCCAATTTACAAATTGACACACATACAATAGAAACACTAATCAAATTCCTCTTCATAGGAAAATACTAATCAAATTATATAATAACTGGATTTTATTAAATCGCAATTAACTTGTAAAAAATAATATATAATGAACTAATTTAAAATTCATATATTCCAAATTTCTCGCATGGAATCCATTGAGCTATATGATATAGGAATATATAATTACATATGTAAAAACCGCGGCCGAGGACGGCTCAAAGATTTGCCAATATTAGAGTTCGACGGTGATTCAAAGACAAGAGACGGACATCGTGTAAAAAATACAGATGTTTTTGTTCACTAATTTTTGGTTCAAAGGGTTTTTAGCAGAGTTTCGTGGTTTTTTAGATTTGTCTGTTGTTAAAGAGTCCTTGCCGTGACAAGTGACAAATTTTCAGACAAATATCAACTTTTTGTTACATATCTCTCGTTCAAAATTAGTAAAGTGAAAAAAGCTTTTTTTAAGCTTAAGGATATTTATTTAGTGTGTGGTTTCATTTTAAAATAAAAAGTAAATCAATAGAAAATGTTAAAAATTATGAGGAAATTTAGGTTTTGTCGTAACAAATTATTTGGGTAAAGTTAAAATTGTTTCAAGAGACAAAACATGAAAGTGGATTTAGGTAAATGCAAAAAAAGAATTGGGACATTTTAAAGCATAGGTTTGCTTGCCTTAAATGGGAACAAAGAAGAAGAAAACAATTCCAGAGAAAGAAAATAAATAAGAGCAACAAAAATAAAGAAGACTCAACCATTTACAGTTCTACATCTACACCTCTTATTTGGTCATTGGATCTTTATGTGCAAGAACCGATGAAGGCCAGGACAAATTTGGAGATTTTAGAAGCTAAAGAACATGAAAGAGACTGCAAAATTTCAAAGATCACATTTGCAAATCAATGTTTAATGGAAGGTAATAGAATTTTAAAATAACAGGTAACAATGTTAGAAGAGGCCCTGGAGATAGGAAAACAAGAATTGAAAAGCATGAAGATAGGGTGGCAAACCATGAAAGAATCAATAGCAGCAAACAAGGATGTGATAATTTCTAAAGCAACTTAGGTAGATACACAAGTATCTCAACAAACATGCCTTTCGAAAGAGAAGGAAAAAAAAAAAAAAAAAGGAATACGTCCAAAAGAAATCAAAGTTAGAGTTGAAGACACTAATGGTTACATAAGGACTGAGGAAGAAGAAGATGCAAGTGCTTGTAGAACACATGAAAGAGAACATAAAGAAAGAAAAGTCAGGGAAACAAACTTAATTATCAGGGGAATAAGAGTTTATGAGAGGAATGATAGTACTCTCAATTTGACAAAGGACTTTCTGAAAGAGAAACTACATTGGAAAGGGAAAATTTGTCAAGCAAGGAGGGGGGGAAGATATGTGAGGAGAGGCCTCGACCCATAAAAGTCACCATGAAAATCATGTAAGACAAACACCATTTCTTGAGCAAAAGGAAACTCATGAAAGACTCACACTTCTTCATAGATGAAGATTTAACCAAAAAATGTAGAAAATACATGTAGATTCAAACTAACATTTGTAACATGCTAAAACAAAATACTTGAATCTACTCTAAAAATTGCGGAAACCAATTACGATCGCATAATCACATGAATAAGAAAGATAAAGAATTTCAATCGCACAACAAAAATATTTTTTTTTTCAGAAAAGCCTCAACAAAAAACCCCGCTATCTGTATATTGCATAAGTCAAAGAATATGAGAACAATACAATGCTTCTATTTGGCTTGAGAGCTCTCTGCTCTATCTCTGTCTATCTCACTGATTCCTAGGAAATCTTGGTTCAATACTTAATCGATTTTTTGGCATCGGGATTCCCTATTTCCTTATGCATTTTCTTGAGTAATTAGGCCCCTATTAAGGAGGAAATTCCTCAATAATGATTACACAATACATAAAGGTTATTCCTCTGACTCCATGCACCACCTGTACAATTTTCTGATTATACAACTCATAGTACATTCTCTTTAACTCCAATCTCAACTGGGTCTTCCTCTGAACTGACATGCATGAATTATTTATGAGTGAATCATTAGTTATCTGATTAATCACTACATGTGAATTAAATCCAATTTAATTCACTTGACCTCTCACTAATTCTTCCATCAGTTAGAACTGGGTAAATTGATTTTAACTCAAATAAATTAAGTTAATTAATTACAACTCAAAATAAACTCAACCAAGGCTCCTAAAAAGTAGGAGACACTATACATGCCTCTAGTTTGACCCTCAACTCGAATTAACTAAGTTCTCCTAACTTAGTTAACTTGCACAAGTTGTCATGTGATGTGAAATTACAATTTACTTCTAATTTAATTAAGAAAAAATTAAATTAAAAGTATCTTCTTATTGCTATTTTAAATATTTCTTGTTGCAAATTTCAACAACAAACAACAAGAGGAGGGAAAGGAAGAAGTGGAGAAAATTAGAGAAACAATAAATGAAGGGAAAATGGCATGGTTGTACAATGGTAAAGTAGTTATTGCAGTGTTTGGGATTCAAGGAAAAATAGGGAAGTAAGTTGACAGTAAAAAAAATAAAAATTAATTCGATAATAGGGAGGAAAACAACAAGATCAACATGGATGAAAATGGGTAAAGACTCAAATTTGAGTCTTATGTGCCAAACTGTGTAGCAGTCAAATCCTACCCATGTCTACCTAAGTTTAGTTTGTTGGAATTGTAGAGGTTAACGTTGGAGGAGGGGACCTAGGTTAGGGCCTATTATAGAAGGGAGAGACATAATTTGTCTCATAGAAACCCATGAACATGATGGTTGTAAAACTCTTGGGTTTGACGATTATTTGAAGTTCTCAGTTTGGAACAAGATAGTAGAAAATGGAAAAGGGTGTGGGTGAATACTAGTTTTAGTGAAAGAAAAAGAAGGTCGTCACATTCAGTTAATGAAAGAAGATGAAAATAAATAATTTGTATGGTTCAAAATATCAGAGAATGAGAATCACATAAGAATTTCAACATGCTATTTTCCCCTCAAGTCTCAAAAACTTACAAAAATAAGGGGCTAGACAACAAGGATCTGTATGTAGCTTTAAAGCAAGATATTTCTATGTAATCTCAGCAGGGAGAAGTTATTTTAGTGGGATATTTTAATGCTAGAACCACAAATCAACAAGCTAGTATTCTTTGTTGCAAAGAGGATCACAATCCTATTTGGCTCACTGAAAAGTAGAATCCCTAATGGGTGAGATGTTCAAAAGATGACAAAGTTAGCAATAATTTTGGAGAGGAATTGCTTACACTGTGTGGTACTTTCAAATTAACTATTTGAAATGGTCTAGATATATGGAAAAGGCCTAGGAACTTCACTTGCAACACATACAATGGGGCAAACATTGTTGAATATGTGATTTGTTCACAAAGCTTGATAGAAAAGATAGACAAAGTTAAGATTGGAGAGCATATTTGGGACTTAAAATCAGACCATAACCCAATTTATATAAAGTTATCATGGTTAAAAGAAAGGAAGCATAGGAGGAAAACCCAATGCTTTTGGCAATCATTATCAAGGGGGGAAATTCTTCTACATATAAGAAAATTGTACTATCTTCAAGACAATGCTAGATAGATTAATTTAGAAGGCGAAAACTGGTTTCCAAAGCTTCAACAATCATGAGTTAACACATATAATTAAAAATGCACTTAAGAAGTGCAAAAGAGAAAAAAATAGGAAATTAAAATTAGTTTGTTTTCCTGTAAATTCTTGGTTTGACGAGGAATTCAAAATGGAAAGGAGAACCTTGAAAAAGATAGGCAAGGAGAAGATCAATGAAAAATTATATAAGCAGATACTAAAAAGGAAAAAATATGAGTTCATGCAAACAAGGCGAGAAGAGTTAATATATTTGAGCAAGAATAACCCAAATATTTTCTGGCAAGAACTTCAACCAAGGAAGAAGCAAATCAAAAACAATATTACAGCCCATCAATGGTTTGAATATTCAAGACAACTCTATGAGAAAGAATCATAGGTTGAGGCTCCCCCTGGATTAACAAAACTACAAAGGTCTTCACGTTACAGGAGGTGGAGATTGGAATTAAGAAGCTGAAAACATGAAAGGAAAAGGACTTGGTTGAACTTCAAGTAGAGTATATAAAATGGGGAATGAACACTCTTGCACTGCACATCATGGAAATATTCAATAACATCATTCAACAAGGATTCATAAGAGTCTAGACAACTAGCCTAGCAATACCCCTTTTTAAAAGTGGAGACATTAATAATCCTTCCAATTATAGAACCATTATGATCAATCCTTTGTTTGCAAAGATTTTCGGCAACATGGTAGAAAATAGAATCAATAAGAGGGAAAAAGTAAAAGAAAAGAGGGAAAAATGACAAGCAGGTTTAGGCTGAAGCATTCTACAGTGGATCATGGTATCACATTTAGACACTTTATTGAAAAGGTTTGGGGGACAAAGAAAAAGTATTATGCTTCTTTGTTGACTTCAAAAAGGCATTTGACACAGTCCCTAGAGATAATTTGTGGTGTAGAATGTAAGAACTTAAAATTCATTTGCATTATAGAGTTGTTGTCCATAGAATTTATGGAGAGGTGAAAGTCAAAATTAAAACCATTGGATTCAAGAAAGGTTGTCCTCTATCCTCTACTGTCTTTTTTATATATATTGATAAACTGGAAGAATGGCTAAATCTGCAAGGTGGAGATGGCGTTCGGTTGGGGGAGTTTGTGATAAAGCTTCTTTTATATGTTGATGATCTTGTACTGATTTCTAAATCGACCCATAGATTGCAGATGCACCTATGTGCCCTTGAGAATTTTTGTAGAGCAGTGGGGATGAAAGTCAATACTAGCAAGACCAAAATAATGATTTTCTCTAATAAAAGGAAACAAAGCCAACATCTATTCTTCTTTGAAGGAAATTTTTTTGGGAAGTAAATGGGTACAATTACCTGGGGATTGATTTAAAATATATATATATATATATATATATATATATATATATATATTTGGGAGGACTGCATAAAGAAGAGAATTTTAGGATGGTGGAAGGCATTATATGCTCTTCAAAACAGATGTAGAGAGGTAGAGTTATCGGATTGGAAAACGATTAAAGTGATTTTTGGACTCCTAGTTTGTCCAGTGATGCTATATGGGTGTGAATTGTGGGCTAGCAGCACCCCCGTCTCACAATGGAAATAAATTGAGAAAATCTAAAAATGCTTGATCATGAGCAAGTTCAAAATAAAAATTTTGGTACCTTATGAGATAATGTTGAGTGAAATAGGAGCAACTCCCATCGAAGAAATTGCTATGGTGCGGCTCATAATACATCTAAAAGGAATTGAGCAAATGGGAGTAGGTAGATGGCCTAGTGTTATCTTCGATGAAGACATGAGTGAAAGAAAAAATACATGGATGAGACAAAACTACACGTGGATGAAAAAATGGAATATATATCTCAATGTGTGTCCCACAAATAGGAAGGAGCTAAAGAGTTTTGTTATGGAGAAGTTTTGTAAACGAGTATGGGGAAAAGAGTTGGGTAGAAAGAAGAAGTACATTGGATCTAACATTCCATGGAGAGAAAATGTTCTTATTGCTCAATTAAGAACCATCTAGCATGAACTTTAGTGTGAAACAGGACGGTGGAAAAGGCTAAAAGAAGCTTGGGAAGAACGAGTGTGTACATTTTGCACGTCTGGGGTAGTGGAAGCAGAAAATAATTTCATTTTGGAATGTGATGAGATCAAAGACATTAGAGAAATTTATGGGAATATGTTATCAGTTTCTTGGAATTGTCTTTTCAACGAGGGGATTTGTAGAAATTATACAACATGCATGTATATCTTGGATTCACCCGATTTAACAATATGCTAAAGTTAAATACTGAATCGCTTCTACAAATATTTTGCAGAATTAAAAACAACACAATTGCCAATCACATGAAGCAAAGAAGAATAGATCAAAACCGGATTTGTAGAAATTATACAACATGCATGTATATCTTGGATTCACCCGATTTAACAATATGCTAAAGTTAAATATTGAATCGCTTCTACAAATATTTTGCAGAATTAAAAACAACACAATTTCCAATCACATGAAGCAAAGAAGAATAGATCAAAACCACAACACCAGATATTCACGGGGAAATCTTACTGTTCAAAACCCCTCTATCATATATTGTATATTCCACAAGGAATCATGAAACAATTACATACAAAACTCTCCTCACAAGAGCCCTCAGTAAATCAGCTAATTGTCTCACACTGTCATACAAAAAATGGCAAATCCCTTAGTCAATTTACTGCCTCCAGAGAGCCTACCTTGCTCATGTAGTTCCTAATGAATGCAATCCTTAATCACAAATAATTTCAGCCTTCCTCAACTGCGCTGAGTATCATGGGAATTTTGTGGTGTTATAACTACACCTAGGTAGCCTGCTAATATCACAATTGATAGTTACACTTCCATTTCACCTTGTCTCAACAGATCTGACATGCATGCAGTTAATAATAGTAAAACTTCAGTTGCATGTGAGATCACTACTTTTGAATTAATTAATAATTAATTCACTTGATCTCTCACTAGTGTATCTGCAGTTACAACTAGCACAACTGAGTTTAACTCACTTAACTGAGTTAAACTATTTACAACTTGCACAACCCATGCACAACTGCACTTCCAAATCTGTTACAACTAAAGTCAACCTGCATGTCCCACCAACCAACCACTTAATTCAAAATTCACTTAGCTAACTGATTTTCCACTTCAGTTAACTATTTTCAAGTTCTCTTTGAGAATAGATTATAGTTTAATGTCCATCTAATATTAAGGGGTAATAAATATAAACATGCATCTATAAATATACATACACATACATCTATAAATAGAAATTCATAAAAAATAACCTGTGTGGGCCCCACCCTAATGTAGGTGCTTAATTTTCACTAGGATCATGGATGCTGTTTTTGGATGCCAATTTCGTTGTTTCTTGTTGCAAACTTCAACACTCCCTCTCAACAAGAAATGAATTTCCTTACATGCGACATGAAACTCCATGCATGCGACATGAAACCCTTGCATGCGACATGCAACTCCATGCATGCGACATACAACTCATGCATGCAACACTTCTCTAGTGTTTCTCGCACATGCAACTCTTGCATGTAACACTTCAGTAATGTTTATCGCACGTGCAACCTTTGCATGCAATGCTTCCGAAACTGAATAGCCTCCAAACAAATAAATCAGTATAATGCATCTGTCATCAAAGTCTTCTGACTTATTGCTAGCTACTGCACATGTCTACTGGATCCTTTGCGTTGCTAACACCCGCATCCATGCAATTTTCACTTGCTGCCAACTCTGATCTGTGCTTCAGTATCTGACATTGTCACTTTGATTTCATGTCCTCACAACATCTGACTGCATCAATCCAACTGATCCTGCTACTGCTTCTCTGTGGGCTCCTTGTAGCTAGGTTCGATTCATGAGATCCTTACCATCTTAATGAATCCTACCCAAAATTTCTTCTTGGGATTATTCATGCATGTCACCCCACCTCTCACCTGGTGGTATAGATGCATGCACTACCTCTGCCCATTTGGCTCGAAATTTCTTTGCATGAGTGGTTGCTCGCACTCCATGATCCTCCACATGTGGTTGCTCCACATCTTGTGGTTCATTCTCACCTGCATGCAAATCCAACTCCCTCTCAAGGGTCAATTGCCATTAGGAGAATTTTGAGGTCTAAAATGGGTCTCCTAAGAAAAATGTACAACCAAAATAAAATTTATAAGAACCAATAGGATTGAAGATGATGATGTCAACCATGGGGTATGATTCACCATTTTTTAAGTAAAAGGGTAAAAATATTAAAAAATAATAAAATAATAAAACTACATTTTCAACTCGTATTTTCAACTTATCTCCCAAAGTTTTTACTCAAATTTCGAGCGGGAGTACAATTTTTGATGAAAAATTTAATTATCATCCAAGGAGTACTTCATAAACAGCATCTGATGGACTACACACGAAAAATGAGAAATACATGAAAAAACGTGATTGCAATCACGTTTTTTCATGTATTTCTCATTTTTCGTGTAGCAGGGTCCATCAAAAGTATGCAACATGGGTACTCCTTGGATCAAGAACTAAATTTTGCATCCAACGAGTACTCTCGCTCGGAATTTGAGTAAAAAATTTGGGAGATAAGTTGAAAATACGAGTTGAAAAAATATTTTTTTATTTTTTCCTTCCAAAATTTGATGATGTAATCAAATCTTATTTTATTATTTCCGCTATTATTTTATAATTTCCTTAGGAGGCCCATTTTAGACCTCAAAATTCCCCTGATGATGGCTTTCTGACACTTCCCAATGGTAGGAAGCTTTGTAGAAATCGCATCTACATCAAGTCTATAGAGATTATTCACACAAATCCCAATCTTCTTGGCTTGTCCCATGGCTATGTGTTTAAGGAACAACTTTCCTTTTCTGACTCGCGCACATTGTAGCTTTCCCGCCATCGCAAAATTTTCTAACAAAAGAGTTGATTTTAAATCGACGATATCTCCCTCATCCGAGCACCGATTCGACCGATTGTTTTTTTCAATTTAGGTATTTTTTTCGAAAAGAATCCAAATAATCTATTTATTTAAAAAAAAAAAAAATCATCAAATTTTTCATATATTCTCTGCAAACTCGCACACCCAAATAATTCATGCTCTCATACCATGTAGAAAATTTATAACACAACTTCGATACCATGTAGAAAATTTATAACACAACTCTGATACCATGTAGAAATTATACAACATGGATGTATATCTTGGATTCACCCAACCTAAAAATATGCTAAATTTAAATACATAATTGCTTCTACAAATATTTTGTGGAATTAAAAACAACACAATTGCTAATCACATGAAGCAAAGAAGAATAGATCAAAACCACAACACCAGATATTCCCGAGGAAAGCTTAATGATCAAAACCCCTCTATCATATATTGTATGTTCCACAAGGAATCATGTAACAATTACATACAAAACTCTTCTCACAAGAGCCCTCAGTACATTAGCTAATTGTCTCACACTGTCATACAAAAATTGGCAAATCCCTTAGCCAACTTAGTGCCTCCAGACAACCTGCCTTGCTCACGCAGTTCCTGATGAATGCAATCCTTAATCACAAATAATTTCAGCCTTCCTCAACTATGCTGAGTATCATGGGCATTCTGTGGTGTTATAACTACACCTGGGTAGCCTGCTAATATCACAACTGATAGTTACACTTCCCTTTCACCTTGTCTCAACTGGGTCTCCACTAGATTTGACATGCATGCATTTAATAATAGTAAAACTTCAGTTACATGTGAGATCACTACTTGTGAATTAATTAATAATTAATTCACTTGATCTCTCACTAGTGTATCTATAGTTACAACTAGCACAACTGAGTTTAACTCACTTAATTGAGTTAAACAATTTACAACTTGCACAACTCATGCACCACTGCACTTCCAACTCTGTTACAACTCGAATCACTCGGTTACAACTAAAGTCAACATGCATGTCCCACCAACCAACCACTTAACTCGAAATTCACTTTAGCTAACTGATTTGTCACTTCAGTTAACTATTTTCAAGTTCTCATTGAGAATAGAATATAGTTTAATGTCCATCTAATATTAAGGGATAATAAAAATAGACATGCATCTATAAATAGACATACACATACATCTATAAATAGACATTCACCTGAAAATAGCCTGTGTGGGCCCCACCCTAGTGTAGGTGCTTAATTTTCACTAGAATCATGGATGTTGTTTCTGGATGCCAATTTCACTGTTTCTTGTTGCAAACTTCAACAATTGGAAGGTTGGGCTATATCATCATCAATTTGAATAGGAAAAGGATTGAATTGCAAAAGGTGAAAAATAGTGAACTAACGATCCCATAGACTATTTTTAGTCTCGTGGACAATAAAATACCATTTCATATGGAAAATAATATAGCGGATCCTCTGTAGATCTACCCATTCAAAAATTTAAGGCTTTGAGCATGGATTCCTTTGGGTTAGGTATAGATGAAGGAGATTAGAATATTTTCTCATATTTATTTATTTATTGGTGTTCAGTTTTGACAAAAGTTGGTTGAATTTTCCCTCACCAACATTTCTAATAAGTCACATATTTGTAATTATTTATGTTATAAACTAATACTTAATTGATCTTAGAGGCTCATTCTTTCTACAACTCAGTGTGAAAGTGAAGTGTAATTAGGCATCTGCTTAATTTGAAGTTAACAAGTGTCCCTTAAAAATACTTCAAATTAAAAAAACATTGTAGATTATCATAAAAACATAAATGATTATACATATTTGGTTAGTTTTAATTAAAATAAATACAAAACATTAATAATCTCATTCTAATTGTGTTCATTTGGTTCATTGTTACTAGTACAATCCAATATGAAAAAGATGTGGTAAAAATATTTTACTTTCACTCTAGGAGTTATAAATAAAATATTTCCATGTTTATGTTAAATGATATAAATAAATATTTGGATGTCTATGTGTGTGTATTAATGTTGACCTTGGTAAAATATTTCAATGCTCAAAAGGAGTGCTGACACTTAATCCTAAGGGATTGGGTGAAATTGTATAATAATGTAAATAAAAAATAAGGAAGTATAAGAGACACTGGGAAATGAATCCCAAGAGTTTCACCTCCATGTATATATTCATATGCATCCTCAATGAATGCAATTCAGTCTTTTGGCAGAGTTACCTCCTCACCTAACATGGTATCAAAGCCAACTATATTCACATCATTCCTGCCCTTGTAACTCCCTCCTGCTCTTGGAATACTTTCCTCTCTGCCTCTCTGCCTTCTCTTGGAAGAACTGTCCCCTGTCCATTGCGAATTCCTCTCATTGTATTACATAGTTTTACATCTGCATTAAAAATTTGAGTGCCATTACACATTTTTGTGTTACGCACTTTTCTCTCAGCTCTGCTCTCACCACACCCTCGACCCTCGGCCTTCTCCCTGTGTGTCGCCTCCCTACACCATCGACACACTCTTACCTCAACACTGCTGGGCTTCCCACAGTCCTAGCCAATGGTTGCTCTCCCTGTCTGCCAGCCCTCTGGCCTATGCCACCAACCTCCCTCTTGGCATCACCTCCCTCTTGGCCTCCTGCACAACCTCCCTCCCTATGCCACCAGCCTCATCCATTTTCCCTTGGTGTGGTCGTTGTCCTAGCCAGTGCCCATTCTCCTCGTCTGTGGCCTCCCTCCTGGCCCAACCTAAACACTGACTCCCTACTTCGACTACCATTTCTAACACTCACTCCACCTCCCTCGGCACTTCACCCTGTGATCCTTCCCTCGACGCTTCACCCTCAATGCTTCACTCCTAATATGCGCCCTCCACTCCTACCCTTTCATCAACCTATCCACCACCACCTCCCCATATCCCATCTCCCCCATATCTCAACTCCCTACTTCGACACCGCCCCTAGTTCGAACCTTCCCCAAATAAACCCTCCCCAATTAATACATCTTCATTTTTTGTCCATTTTTTTTTACAAAATAAAATAGAATTTAAGTGCATAATTTAAATTTTTTAGCACAAGAATATATATATATATTTGTTTTTCAGTGGAAACAAAGTATTTTTTTTTACATAATGCATTCACTCGTATCCATTGTGGGAGTTGTTCTCTCAGGAAAAGAGAACTATCTGGAATGGTCAAGGAAGGTTAATGACACACTCATTTCTAATGAGTTGTGGAAAGGAATTTGTGAAGGAGACGGAGAAAATCCACCTGCAAATCCTACAATAGAAAAGGAGATCGCCATTTGGGAAAAAAAAAAAAGCAAGGCCTATAGCTTGATTAAAACATATGTAAATGAAGAGGGGAGTCACCATATTACACCATTTTCAAATTCCTATGAAGCCTTGATGAAATTGAAAGAACTCCATGACTCACTTTCATAACTTGAAGTTTTTTAGTTAATGATTAAACATCAGAAGTAATATCTATCACGCATGAAATTAAAAACAATGGAGTTTGAATTGACATATCTCTCATAGCTTATGTCAAGGCATTGTATCTCACTTACTCTCACTATCTTGAGTCATTGCAAGTAAGTGGAAACCTCAAGGAGATTACCTTTGACTCCCTTGAGAAAAAAATTGTAGAAAGAGAGAAGGATTATGGAAAGAAGACAACCCCTCAGTCTTCTAAATAAGTTGTATCTTTTGCACATAGAGAGAAGAATCATGCTCACAATTCTTCCAGAGGGAGATGTGGCCGAAGAGGACGAGGAAGAATAAATTTCAGAGGCATGGGGGGTAGAAAATATTTAAATGAAAAATCTGGTCTTCATTGAATACGTTGCAATAGATATTGGCATGATGCATCCACAGGTAAGCTGCCTTGGGACATAATTAAGCAGGAAAGAAATGAAGGAAAAGTTAAAACTCATGACAAAGACAAAGGTAAAGAACCTGAATCTGCTCATTATGTTGTAGCACATTGTACTATTGGAGTAATTGAAGACTTGTTTAATGCTTTACTTGCTTCTTGGAGAAATGATTGGTTGCTAGATTCAGGATCAACATGCCACATGAATTTTAGAAAATATTTTTTTGAAGAATTTGCTGACAAGGTTGATGGAGAAGAATATTTTGCTGACGAATCTAAACTCAAGCCATCAGGGCTTGGAACATTCAGGCTTAAGTTGCCTGGTCTTCCAGAATTTATTCTACATGAGGTTTTATACCTCCCAGAGTCGAGGAGAAACTTTTTTTCCTTGGTCCACATCCACCAGCAAAGACACTCCATTCACATGTTTGATGGCAAGGTTGAGGTCAGAAAAGCATCAGATCCCTCACTTGTCATGAGAGGGATAGAAGAAGGAAGACTCCTAAAGTTGCAAGGTACCTTTGCTCATGCACAAAATTTTGCATTTATTTCTCACTATGACGAAGGTACATTCCCGTCAAGTCTTTTATGGCATGCTATATTTGGACACTTGAACTATGACAAACTTTGATTGTTGAAGAAAAATGGTGTTATTGATTTTCTTACAATTCCTAGGAAAATTAAGCAGCGTGATACTTGTATTCTATGAAAGCACACCAAAGGGTCCTTTCATGATTCACATTCCAAAGAACATAGAAACTTGATCTTATTCATTCAAATTTATGTGGCCATGTGCTTGTTCCTTATGCAAATGGAAATAAATATATGATGTAGAAATTATACAATATGCATGTATATCTTGGATTCACCTTATCTAACAATATTCTAATGTTAAATAATGAATCGCTTCTACAAATCTTTGCGGAATTAAAAACACAATCGCCAATTACAATATCATGAAGAAAGATCAATTACACACAACACATATAATTTCTTGGGGAATGCTTATAGCTAAAAACCCCACTATCTTCTATTGTATATTATATCATGGATCATGGAACAATTAAATATAAAACTCCAATCACAAGATCTCTCAATACATCAACTAATTATCTCACAATGTCATACAAAAATTAGCAAATCACTTGCTTAATTTACTGTCTCCAGACATCCTACCTCCACTACGCAATCCCTCCTGAAAAGAAATCCCTGAATTGATGCCTTCTTTTCTGCCTTGATTGCGCAATTATCATGGGCTCATCCAATATGTGTGTGCTTGCATTGGTGCAAGTGGATAATGTCACAACTGATAGTTTACTTCCATTTCACCTAGAACTCAATTGTGTCTCCATTGGATCTAACATGCATGCAGTTAATAATTGTAAATATTCAGTTGCATGTGATACCACTAATTGTGAATTAACTAATAATTAATTCACTTGATCTCTCACTAGTGTATCTTTAGTTACAACTAGCACAACTAAGTTTAAGTCACTTAACTGAGTTAAACTACTTACAACTTGCACAACTCATGCACCACTACACTTCCAACTCTGTTACAACTCGAATCACTCAGTTACAACTAAATTCAACCTACATGTCCCACCAACCAACCTCTTAACTCGAAATTCACTTAGCTAACTGATTTGGCACATCAGTTAACTATTTCCAAGTCTAAATTGAGAATAGATTATAGTTTATTGTCCATCTAAATTAAGGGATAATAAAGATAAACATGCATCTATAAATAAACATTCATTCTATAAATAGATTATGCACATACATCTATAAATAGACATACACCCAAAAATAGCCTGAGGCCCAACCTAGTGTAGGTGCTTAATTTTCACTATGATCAAGTTTCTTGTTGAATCTCAACACTCCCTATCAACAAGAAAGGGATTATCCTTCACCCTGATCCTGTCTCTATGGTATTCGAATTTTCTCCTAGTGAGAAGATTCGTCAGAATATCTACATCTTGATCTTCCATGGGAATGTAATGAAGCAACATAATTTTCCTCTGCACACAATCTCTGAGATGATGGTACCGAATATCTATATGCTTGGATCTATCATGAAACATAGGATTAATCAAGATTTTAATGCAACTCTGATTATCACAATGAATCACTGTCGGATCCATATGAGAACCAAACAAACCAACCCAGATATTTCTCATCCAAATAGCCTCACATGCAACTTGACTCGCTACCATGTATTCTTCTTCCGTTGAACTGAGTTCCATGGATATCTGCTTCCTGCTGTACCAAGAAACAACTGTAGATCCAATGCTAAAGATCCCCCCTGATGTGCTCTTTTTATCTATTGAGTTTCCAGCCCAATCTGCATCTGTGAAGCCATGCAAATTCAATCCATCCATCTATCTATACCATAAACCATACTCTGATGTGCCCCTCAGGTATCTCAGGACATGCTTCCCCGCCTTCCAAAAGAGCTTGGTAGGCTTAACCATAACTTGACTTAGCTGGTTAACCGCATAGAAAATGTCTGGTCTCGTCTTCACTAGATACATTAGCGAACACACTAACTGTCGATAGACAGTAGCATCCACTAACTCTTCAGAAGTAGCATCCTCTTTCCTCCAATTTCCTGGAAGAGGAGTATCCATGGGTTTGCAGCCCTCCATGTGAAACTTACCTAGTATCTCCTTTGCATAGGAAATTTAGGGAAGCTATCGAAATTGGAAAACACCCTAATAACCTCAACTGTGATGATGGCTGGAAAATAAGAGACAATTGGATTCCTACTCTAAACCCCAAACCCTCCCTAAATTAACTCCCCCTTGCATCTCATTTCTCTCATTCACTGTCTTTTCATTTTCATCCTCTAACCTATTCATTTCTCTATACCTCTGCCATGGTCATCAACCTTATCTCTCCATATTTCTATTAATACTTCTCACCCCTCCCTCCTCCCCCTCTTTTCATTCATTCATATCCCCTTAATTATCTAATCTATTAATCTCATTTAGTATCATTCATCTTAATTAATAATTATCAATGTTAATTCAAAATTTAGTAATCACTAATTTTGAATACTATTAACCCCATTTTCTGAATTCATAAGAATTAAAATTTATTATATTTACCTACATCTGTAATAATTATTAAACTTGTATTGGAATTTAAATATCATTATTAAACCTCAAAAATATAATTAATGCAATCAATATTGTTTAATAATTATTATTTTAAATTAAAAATATTAACAGTAAAAACATTTATCTCAAACCTAATTTACATAAATTAAAATAGTTAATAGCAATTTTTAAACAGCCATCAATAAGTAACAAACTATGTTACATTGATATATATAGATAATTATTATTAATTAAAACAATAATACAATTATGAGTTTAAATAATTTATTAATTTTTAGACAATAGTTATTTATTTAAATTAAAAAAGATATTAATTAATTAATAATATTACTTCAATAATTGAAACTAACTAACAAATTTAGAGTCATTAATTAAAAAGATATTAATTAATTAAATAATATTTCTTCAATAATTTTCCTTTCCTCAATCATTAAAGGTCGGACTCCCAGTTTCCATCCGTTCATTTTCATTATCATTTATACTTGATGATGAGATCTGACAAAATTCATTAATGTATCCTGATGATGAACCACGAAGGATTGGTTCGAAACGCCGATTCTAACAAAAATGGATGCGATAAATTCGGAAGATTCTACACACAACTTAGAGAATGTTTGATATTTCTTCTCCATGAAGAAGATCCAGCATTTACGCGAAGATTCATCAACAAATATTACATATTACTTATGTTTTGTTGTTGAAGCAACCGATAAAGGTCCACACATGTCTGTGTGGACTCTCTCAAGGATCTCCGAAGCATGGTTCTCCTTCTCATGAAAGGTGGAATTTACATGCTTCCCCATGGTGAAACCCTTGCACTGATCTAACTGAACAAGTGTTCCCATTGGAAGTCGAGTAGATATTTGTTGCATGACTTTCAAGGCTCCATGATGAAGATAGCCCAATCGCTTGTGCCATAATTCGCCCTCATCACGACTCACCATTTTCTCTACATTGCCCATCATAATAGCACATCCATATACCTCTAGCTTGTAGATATTCTTAACTAGAATCCCTATCCTCTTGGCTTGACCTGTTGTTTTATGTCGCAGGAAAGTTTTTCCATCACTAAAAACAACGTCATAGCCTTTGTCCTCCAACATTGCGACTGAGACCAAATTTTTCTTTAGAGTTGGTACATGCATAACATATTTTAATTGAAATGGTTTACTTGACTCCCTCTGAAAGGTAATGGTACCAATCCTGGTAGCGTTGTATTGTCCATCATCATCCATCTCAATATGAATATGGAGATATTTCTCCTCCAAGTCAATGAAAAGTTCCTTGTCTCCCGTCATGTGATAGGAAGCGCCACTATCCAAATACCACACCGATCCCAATGCACTTGACACCATGTGTGCAATAAAGGAGAATTCAAGATCAAATTGCGAGGCAATGGCCTCACCAGCTGCAGCTCCAACAAACTTCTTGTTCTTCTTCTTTTGTGGTCAGTTAGTAGCAAAATGCCCATGTTCGTGACAATGAAAACACTTCACCTTGGACATGTCCTCCTTCTTGCCTTTAGACTTGGATTTAGAATGGAATTTATTCCCCATCCCCTTCTTTTCCTTGGAAACCAAAGCAAAATCCTTTTCATCATCATGCTTTGATGAAGAGTCGTCTCTGGTGTTTCACATGAACTCCTCCTGCACCAGATCCGACCACAGTTGTTCCCAATCCAACAATTTTTCCCATCCATTGACAAAGTCGTCATAATTGTGCCAACTCTTAGGAAGTCCTGGGAGAGCCAAAATTACCAAATCATCATCTGTGATTATTATTGCCACACTCCCTAGTTCATCCCAACATTGGACAAACTTTTTGAGATACTTTGGAATGGTGTCACCCTTTTCCATCTCGATCTTCCTAAGTATATCTTTGAGCGCCAATTTCCTATGGCCGCTACTGCTTTGGAAAATATGTGTCAAAGCCTTCCACATAGCATATGGTGTGGCTTTCCCATGGAGGCTTGAGAAAATTTGGTATCGTACTCCCTCCAACATGATCCTCCTTGCCTTTGCCACTTTCTTTTCCCATGCATCAATATTGTCAGCATCTGCAACATCTGGCTTAGGAACATATTTTTCAATGAATTCCTTCAAGCCATTGACTTCGAGTACCGCCTCCATCCTATCCTTCCAAGAAATGTAATTCAAGCTTCCCTCGAGTGCATACTCTAACCTCAAGCCATTGAAGTCCATTTCGATCTTGAATCAACTATAGCACCAAGAAAGTATTTCTGTAAATTCGAATTCTATCCACCAAGAAACTTAGCTCATGCTTCACTTCTACAATTTCCTGTGCTCTGATACCATGTAGAAATTATACAATATGCATGTATATGTTGGATTCACCTGATATAACAATATGCTAATCTTAAATACTGAATCTCTTCTAAAAATCTTTCCAGAATTAAAAATACAATTTCCAATTACAATATCATGAAGAAAGTTCAATCACACATAATACAGATAATTTCACGAGGAAATATTACAGCTAAAAACCCCACTATCTTCTATTGTATATTATATCATGGATCATGAAACAATTACATACAAAACTCCAATCATAAGAGCTCTCATTACATCAGCTAATTGTCTCACACTATCATACAAAAATTAGAAAATCACTTGCTCAATTTACTGTCTCCAGATAGCCTGCCTCCACTGTGCAATCCCTGCTGAAAAGAAATCCTTGAATTGATGCCTTCTTGCCTGCCTTGACTGCGCAATCCTCATGGGCTCATCCAATGTGTGTGTGCTTGCATTGGTGAAAGAGAATAATGTCACAATTGATAGTTTACTTCCCTTTCACCTAGAACTCAATTGGGTCTCCACTGGATCTGACATGCATGCAGTTAATAATAGTAAATCTTCAGTTGCATGTGAGACCACTGATTGTGAATTAATTAATAATTAATTCACTTGATCTCTCACTAATGTATCTTTAGTTACAACTAGCACAATTGAGTTTAACTACTTACAACTTTCACAACTCATGTACCATTGCACTTCCAACTCTGTTACAACTCGAATCACTCAGTTACAACTAAAGTCAACCTGCATGTCCCACCAACCAACCTCTTAACTTGAAATTCACTTAGCTAACTGATTTTTCACTTCAGTTAACTATTTCCATGTCCACATTGAGAATAGATTATAGTTTATTTTCCATATAAATTAAGGGATAATAAAGATATACATGCATCTATAAATAGACATGCATTCTATAAATAGATTATGCACATACATCTACAAATAGACATACACCCAAAAATAGCCTGAGGCCCCACCTAGTGTAGGTGCTTAATTTTCACTAGGATCAAATTTATTGTTGAATCTCAAAATATGATGACATTTATTGATGACTACACTAGAATGTGTTGGGTTTACTTATTGAAGAACATCTGATTCTTTTCAAACATTCAAGAATTTTCATGCATGGATCGAAAATGGCGCACAAACTCATATTGGATCTTGACGCACTGATAATGGAAAAGAATACACTTCAAATGAATTTGAAAAATATCTTCACCAACATGGGATCAAACATCAAACAATTGTGCCTTATAATCCCCAACAGAATGATGTAGCTGAAAGAATGAACATGGCAATTTTAAATATGGTTCGTTCCATGTTGTTTTTCAAGAATGTAAAATTGATGTTTTGGGTTGATGCAGTTCTATGTGTTCTTTACATAAAGAATAGGTGTCCTTATAGTGAAATTAGAAATAAGACTCCTTATGAAATGTGGCATGGCCACATTCCTTCGGTAAAGAATCTCATGGTCTTTGATTCCACTTGTTATGATTTGATACTTAAGGAACAAAAAAATAAACTTGGTGCAAGAAGTCGAAAATGTATCTTCTTGGGGTATTCCAATACCTCTAAAGAATATCGTCTCCATGATGAAGTTAATAAGAAGTTTGTTGTATATAGAGATGTCATATTTCTTGAATCTTCCAAGGTTGACAATGTTGTTGAGCAACAACTTGATCGCTTGGATAGATTCACACATGCAATGTAATTTCAAGAATTTGATAATTAGATTCCACATCTTGAAGGGGGGATTCCTATACTAAATCAATGTGTGGAATCCTCTTCCGAAGAACTCTCTCCCCCACATGAATAACGAGCCGTAGATGACACTTTGAGTGATGTGGTTGATAGAATTGGGAGACTGAATCTTGATTCAATCCCAACTAAGTCAAATGAGCAGCTTGGGCCATATCAAAAAGGTCCTCCACAATGATTGACAAAGACACTTGAAAATTTTCATCCCAATGAGGTTGGAAAGACAAGAACAAGGAGTTCCACCAAGAAAAATGGAGGTGATGTAGATGATTCTGATTCACCTGTTGATATGGATGTTTCTTATGATTGAAAATTGAATTTTTCTACAAATCTTGAACGAACTTCCTTCAAAGAATCTGCTTCTCTTTATGAATGAAATGAACTGATGCAAAAGGAATATGATGCCTTGAGAAAGAATGGCACTTGGAAGCTGGTTGATCCTCCATTGGGAACCAAACCAATTGGCTGTCAGCGGGTCTACAAGAACAAGTACAAAGCTTATGGCTCACTTGACAAGCACAATGTCAGGCTTCTGGAAAAAGGTTTTGCACAAAAAGAAGGGGTCGATTATGAGGATACTTTTTCCCCCACAACAAAATGGGCTACCATCCAGACACTCTTTTCCTTAGCAACTCAGAATGGTTGGAAATTCCATTAGATGGATGTAAAAACTGCTTTCTTGAATGGAGATCTAAAGGAGAATGTTTTTATGTCCCAACCATAAGGATTTGTTGTGAAGGTCCAAGAACACAAAGTATACAAGCTTATAAAATGCCTCTATGGCCTTAAGAAAGAACCACGAGCCTGGTATGAGAAGTTAACTGAGCATATTTTGAAACTTAACTTCAAACATTATGATCTTGATGATGCAACTTTGTTTGTCAAGAAAGTTGGAAAAACAGTTATATATCTTGTGGTGTATGTAGATGATATTTTGATGACAGGGAACAATTAGAGTTATATTACATCCATAAAGAAGGAATTGAAATGATTGATTTGGGCTATTTTCACTAATATATATCTTGGTATTGAAGTGACTCAACATCCTAAGTTTATATTTCTCTTTCAGAAGAAGTACATTGGAGATCTATTGAACATGTTTGGCATGGCTGAGTGCAATCCTTTGACCACTCCAATGGAACAAAACTTGAAGCTCACATCCATTGAAGGGAAAGAATTTGAGGATGCAACGAAGTGTAGACAACGCATAGGAAGTCTCATCTACATGACTACTACCAAACCAAACATCTCATTTGTTGTTGGAATCCTCTCTAGGTTTATGCAAAATCCTTGTGAGGGACATTGGTCTGATGTAAAAAGAGTTCTAAAGTACTTGAAAGGGACTCAAGACTTTGGACTCAAGTATACACATGTGGGTGACTTCAGC
This sequence comes from Pinus albicaulis, assembly GCA_034641835.2. Taxonomy (NCBI): domain Eukaryota; kingdom Viridiplantae; phylum Streptophyta; class Pinopsida; order Pinales; family Pinaceae; genus Pinus; species Pinus albicaulis. Next base: position 688,489,663 of record CM076571.1, on the reverse strand, counting down.
TTGATTGGATACTATGATTCAAACTTTGATGGAGACAAATAAATTGGGGTATCTACTTCAAGTTATACTATGAGTCTTGGATCAGGAGTTGTCTCCTGGAGATCATGCAAACAATCAGTTCCAACAAGTTCCACAACTGAGGCAGAATATGTGGCAGTAGCTGAAGCGACAAGAGAAATTGTGTGGCTCAGTAAAATCCTGGAAGATTTGCAGATGAAACAAATGCTTTCAACTCCACTAATGATCGATAACACTTCTGCAATAAAGTTGGCCAAGAACCCAAAGTTCCATGATCAAACGAAGCACATCAATACACAATATCATCTGATTCGACATCACGTTGAGGCCAAGACAATCCATCTACGACATTGTTCCACAAATGAGAAGATTGCAGACATCTTCACCAAAGCGTTTGGAAGAGAAAAGTTTGAAAAATTTAGAATGATGTTGGACTCAACAACATCCCTTCAGATCAAGGGGGGGAATGTTTACACCTAATCCTAAGAAATTGGGCGAAATTGTATAATAATGTAAATAGAAAATAAGGAAGTAGAAGAGACACTGGGAAATGAATCCCAAGAGTCTCACCTCCATGTATATATTCATACACATCCTTAATTAATGCAATTCAGTCTTTTGGCGGAGTTACCTCCTTGCGTGACAAGGAAAATGTAATTAAAGGTAAAATAATTTAATTACTTGATAATTTAAGGAAAATGTGTAATTCATTTAAATTTTAATATAAAATATTAATAATAATAAATTATTTAGAAATACAATTTAACTAATGTTAAGTTAGACCCCATATATATATATATATATATATATATATATATATATATATATATAAGAGTGAGAGAGAGAACCACTATATATCCATCTTAATCATGGATTTATCAAGCACTAAAAGGGATTAAATTTCTTGGGGTGTAAATCTTTTTCCAAGTTTTGAATTATAAAAAGAGGTTTTTATATAATGAGATTTGATCCCTCTTAGCTTTTGGTAGATGAATGGTTAGTGAGGAATCTATATTGGTTAATATTTGAATCATTTCCAAAGTAAAATATTGGAAATTTATAAATTTGAATTATTAGTAAGATTAATAAAAAATGTTTAATAATATCATTTCAAATCACAATGTTTTCATATGTAAAAAAAAAAAATCTAAATATTACATGATTTAGATTTTTTTAAATCAATCATTATTCAAATTCGACTTTACAATTTTGAATCAAATTACAAATTTTCATTATTAAAATTATATTTGTAAATATATAAATAAATTTAACACCCTTAAAAACCTATCTTACACCCTAATTATACAATCATATATATATACCAACCATTCTTTTAAAATTTTAATTAAATTAAAATTAAAATTAATCTCATATATTTCATTCAAATTTGTATTTAAACTTCAATATCCAAATCAATAATATCTAAAAGTATGTATGTGATTGGATTAGCGTAAATCCACACTCAAATTAGTTATGGAGTATTAAATTTAATAAATTTATAAAACACGAAAATCAACAACATGACCTTCTCGGAAAGGAAAATAAATTTAACATAAATTCGTTTTCGATGTAAAAGTGATGTGAAAGCTTCGAAAAAGCGATTTAACCTCAACTGTACTTGCTGTGTCCACCACGAATGTTTTTCTTAAAGAACTAAATTTACCTAATGATTACGTGGAAAGCAAAATTACAATTGCACAATTGTCTTTTATGGGCAGTTAGGTGCACAATTGTTTTGCGAAATCATTTCTTTTTCCGCTTTTCTTGCAAATTAAGCAAAATGACCCACCGAGCTGATTGACACGGTAGAAAAATATTGTAGGGGAAGAAACAAAAATTTTCCATATACTTGGATGATAGTTAGGGATGAATTTTAAATTTAAAGCAATTAAATCATAGTTGTGGTTAATACTCAAAACCAATTCAACATTTTGAAACATTGTGAAAGCATACAAAAGATTAAGAACTATGTTTTTATATTGTAAAGTCATATACAAAACAAAAGGGAAAAATACAAAAACATAAGTAAATTGAAACAGTGATGCATATAGGCCAACAATATTGCAATTTGTATCATGTCAATCTATAGTTGGAATTTGAGTGTTTTGCAAGATTTCGTTTCCCACTTACAAAAAAGGAGCAACAAATCTAGGAAACCCTAAGAATTCAAGAGCATACATGTTACTTCAACCAACATGTTACCACATAGTTGATTTGCAATATTCAATTTTGTGAAATAAAAACATAATTATATTTTGATGATATTTTGATGACAGGGAACAATGAGAGTTATATTACATCCATAGAATTGAAATGATTTGAAATGATTGATTTGGGCTATTTTCACTAATATATATCTTGGTATTGAAGTGACTCAACATCCTAAGTTTATATTCCTCTCTCAAAAGAAGTAAATTGGAGATCTATTGAACATGTTTGGCATGGCTGAGTGCAATCCTTTGACCACTCCAATGGAACAAAACTTGAAGCTCACATCCATTGAAGGGAAAGAATTTGAGGATGCAACGAAGTATAGACAACTCATAGGAAGTCTCATCTACATGACTACTACCAATCCAAACATCTCATTTGTTGTTGGAATCCTCTCCAGGTTTATGCAAAAGCCTTGTGAGGGACATTGGTCTGCTGCAAAAAGAGTTCTAAAGTACTTGAAAGGGACTCAAGACTTTGGACTCAAGTATACACATGTGGGTGACTTCAGCTTGATTGGATACTATGATTCAAACTTTGATGGAGACAAATAAATTGGGGTATCTACTTCAAGTTATACTATGAGTCTTGGATCAGGAGTTGTCTCCTGGAGATCATGCAAACAATCAGTTCCAACAGGTTCCACAACTGAGGCAGAATATGTGGCAGAATCTGAAGTGACAAGAGAAATTATGTGGCTCAGTAAAATCCTGGAAGATTTGCAGATGAAACAAATGCTTTCAACTCCACTAATGATCGATAGCACTTCTGCAATAAATTTGGCCAAGAACCCAAAGTTCCATGATCAAACGAAGCACATCAATACAAAATACCATCTGATTCGACATCACGTTGAGGCCAAGACAATCCATTTACGACATTATTCCACAAATGAGAAGATTGCAGACATCTTTACCAAAGCGTTTGGAAGAGAAAAGTTTGAAAAATTCAGAAGATGCTTGGACTCAACAATGTCTCTTTAGATTAAGGGGGGGAATGTTTACACCTAATCCTAAGGGATTGGGCGAAATTGTATAATAATGTAAATAGAAAATAAGGAAGTAGAAGAGACACTGGGAAATGAATCCCAAGAGTCTCACCTCCATGTATATATTCATATGCATCCTTAATTAAAGCAATTCAGTCTTTTGGCGGAGTTACCTCCTTGCGTGACAAAGAAAAGGTAATTAAACGTAAAATAATTTAATTACTTGATAAAAGGAAAATGTGTAATTCATTCAAATTTCAATATAAAATATTAATAATAATAAATTACTTAGAAATATAATTTAACTAATGTTAAGTTAGACCCCTATATATATATATATATATATATATATATATATATATATAAGAGTGAGAGAGAGAACCACTATATATCCATCTTAATCATGGATTTATCAAGCACTAAAAGGGATTAAATCTCTTGGGATGTAAATTTTTTTTCAAGTTTTGAATTATAAAAAGAGGTTTTCATATAATGAGATTTGATCCCTCTTAGTTTTTGGTAGATGAGTGGTTAGTGAAGAATCTGTAATGGTTAATATTTAAATCATTTCCAAAATAAAATATTGGAAATTTATAAATTTGAATTATTAGTGAGATTAATAAAAAATGTTTGATAATATCATTTCAAATCACAATGTTTTTTTATGTAAAAAAAAAAATCTAAATATTGCATGATTTAGTTTTTTAAAAATCAATCATTATTCAAATTCAACTTTATAATTTTGAATCAAATTACAAATTTTCATTATTAAAATTATATTTGTAAATATATAGATAAATTTAACACCCTTAAAAACCTATCTTACACCCTAATTATACAATCATATATCTATACCAACCATTCTTTTAAAATTTTAATTAAATTAAAATTAAAATGAATCTCATATATTTCATTCAAATTTGTATTTAAACTTCAATATCCAAATCAATAATATTTAAAAGTATGTATGTGATTGGATTAGCGTAAATCCACAATCAAATTAGTTATGGAGTATTAAATTTAATAAATTTATAAAACACGAAAATCAACAACATGACCTTCTTGGAAAGGAAAATAAATTTAACATAAAATCGTTTTCGATGTAAAAGTGATGTGAAAGCTTCGAAAAAGCGATTTAACCTTAACTGTACTTGCTGTGCCCACCACGAATGTTTTTATTAAGGAACTAAATTTACCTAATGATTACGTGGAAAGCAAAATTACAATTGCACAATTGTCTTTTATGGGCAGTTAAGTGCACAATTGTTTGGCGAAATCATTTCTTTTTCCGCTTTTCTTGCAAATTAAGCAAAATGACCCACGGAATTGATTGACAGGGAAGAAAAATATTGTAGGGGAAGAAACAAAAATTTTCCCAGATGGGGAAATAATATATATAAATATATATATTATTTTCACTATTGACAATTAGGAAATTTCTTTTGTTGTCAAGGGAAATAACAAATTTTTTTTATGGTGGAAATAATATATATATTAAGTATTTGGATGATAGTTATATATATTAAGTACTTGGATGATAGTTAGGTGTGAATTTTAAATCTAAAGCAATTAAATCATGGTTGTGGTTAATACTCAAAACTAATTCAACATTTTGAAACATTGTGAACTCATACAAAAGATTAAGAACTATGTTTTTATATTGTAAAGTCAAATACAAAATAAAAGGGAAAAATACAAAAACATAAGTAAATTGAAACAGTAATACATATAGGCCAACAATATTACAGTGTGTACCATGTCATTCTATAGTTGGAATCTGAGTGTTTTGCAAGATTTCGTTTCCCGCTTACATAAAAGGAGCCACAAATCTAGAAAACCCTAAGAATTCAAGAGCATACATGTTACTTCAGCCAACATGTTACCACATAGTTGATTTGCAATATTCAAATTTTGTGAAATAAAAACATAATTAACTCAATACTCCAGGCTCCTTTTAAATATTTGTCAAACAGTTGACAAACATCCTTCCAATGTTACAACTGTGCATAATTTTGGCCTTCTGAGGTGATAATCAACCATTCTCCTTCAATCTTGCTCTAGAATTCATCTAATTCTATTTTTCCCAAGCCTTTGTTACTCCTGTAACTTGTTTTCTGGGTGATTTTAATCATACTCACCACTCTGACTTTCGTGAATAATCCTCACATCAAACAATTATCGTGTAACATGTAACCTGTAAGACAATGAACCTGCAACCTCTAATTTCTCTTCTATGACAATTTTCAATTCATCAATTTGTACATGCTTCCCTGCTGGTATTTTTAATTTGTCCCTCAACATTTGGATTTCTGCATCTTTCTTCTTAACTACGGAGTGGATTGGGTTTGAATCATTTGGGTAAAATCCCATATCCAAAACTCTTTGTTGTAGTTCTAATACAGTCAGTTGGCAAACTCTACATTCCATTTTTTATTTATTTATCTGTGTCTCAATTTTCTTTTAGTTACTAGTACTCTATTCCTTTCAATAGTAACCTTGAGATAACCAGTGTGTATAATTTCATCTGTTTGTTTAGCTAAATCTATTTTATCTCTTGGATGAATTTGATCTAATTCAAGGCTAACCTCAAAGATAACATAATTTTCATGAGCTTTTCTTATTTTGTCCTTTGGTTGCAATAATGATAACTTGAAAACATTGAGTGCATGATTTAGAGTTGAAATTAGTAAAGGCCCCCCTTTATCACTTATTTGAGATTGCATTTTTTTTTGTAATCAATAGTTCATTTTTTTATCTCTCCATATTTTGTTATTAAACTAACTAATATCTTTTCATTTGTTTCAATCCTTTGGATGATTGTGTCCGTAGGGAATTGCTGAACAAAAAACATTCCAGTTAACACAAGTTCTGGGACTCTCTAGGTTCATGAAGACTCTCTAGGTTCAGAAGATTTGACATTTTTAGGTGAGTTGCAGAAGGATGATTGTTTTATTTTTCAGGGCCTTTACAAATTCGGTGATCTTGCGTTGTTTTTTAGTGATCCTCTGTTGTTGTGGTTGTTGTTATCTTCTGTTCAGTTGAAAATTTGAGAGACACATACGGTTTTGGATAATAATAGGAGAAGTTGTTTGCAAAACTTGTGGATTTTTTTAATGCACTGCTAATATGTCTACAAAACTTCAAAATTTCGATCCCGAAATTTGCATAAACATACTTAAAATTCACAATAAAAATAGTAAAGAGTGGGTTACTTAACTTCAAAATTCACAATAAAAATAGTAAAGAGTAGGCTACTTTACAGTAAAGACAGAGAAAGTAACCCTGTTTCCAATGATTTTATTATTTAAATTCACGTACAGTGTTGGAGTTCACCGTTTCTATCTCCCATTTTCTGCAGAGATTTCTTTTTCTTTTTTTTCGTTTGTTTCCCTAAGAGCAGGCAAAAACCAAGCAAATTTTCACTGGGCTGAGTTTCCTTAATAGTGACAAACTTAATCCTATTTCATTTAATGAATAATGCACATGGGAATTAGAGTCACCATTATAATTTATGTGGAGCTAATTGGTGTGTCCTTGCAAGGTCTCCTTCACCACAACGTTCAGGTATGGAAGGTTGTCAATGTCCTTGTCCTCCACTTTCTTGTCAACCATGACATTGCAGATCTCTTGGTAGAGGGTTTATTCAATATCTTGGCGCATCACCATGCAGATAATTTCCTATTCCAGCATAGTAGTTTTTGTGTTAGTTATGGCGGTCAAGAGCTTAGAGTACAGGGTCGCTAATTCTTCATTAATGGCCTTCCCTCTCCCTTCCGACAGCTTCAGCTTCATCAATGAGTCGATGTACGCATTGGTGCCATAAGGGGACCCAGGCTGAGTATGAAGCCCTTATTTTAGAACTGCGTGGCGTGCATTGATCAAAGGGAAAAAAATTTCCAGGTGGATCCCTTGCAACTAAAGAGTTAAGAATTTTTCCCTATAATTTCATGTCGTGAGTAAAAGTTAATCATGAAAACCTTGGTTTTCGCTTTGTGTGCGGGTGTGCTCGAGAGATGAAGCACAAAATACCGAGCGAAAGAGAAGGCCAAGGAAATAATCCTAACATGAGCTAAGGTGGTTTTGGATGAGCTCTCTTCTTTAGCTCTATCTGAGTAAGGGAGGTCGGAAACTCCTTTAATGACATTCACTTCGCCAAACTTATTCGCCACCGTTCCAGTCCATTCTTCTTGGCCAAATCTTCTTGGGGCTTAACTATACTCCTACTTGGTGTAGGAAATAAGACAAGAAGTGGAATTTTTATTGGAACAAGAGGGGAGGGGTTGGGAACTGAGGTGGATGGAAGTAAGTGGTAAAATGAATCTAAAATCGTGCAAGGAAAAGCATTAAGCATTCGCTTTGGGCGAGTCTTATTTCAGCGGCCATAGGCCCATTAATGCGGCCAAGCAGCTGATGCCCGCCGTACGATGATCTACCTCTTTAATCCGACGGCGGCCAGGCAGCTGATGCCCGCCGCACGATGATCTACACCTTTAATCCGACGGCGGGCATCAGCTGCCTAGCCGCATTAATGAGCCTATGGCAGCAGAAATAAAGCTCGCCCTCGCCTTCGCGGTAGCGAAGTAGTGGAATGTTCTCAGGTTTGTACCTCATTGCAGCGTGCCCCAAATTTGGTCATTTCCGAAGTTCGTGCCTTACTACAACTCCCTCGATTCTGATTGTTTCTCGGGAGTAACGAAGTAACCGTAGTTCAAGGGACTTGGAAAACATGCATAGAGAATTATGTCAGTGTGGGCAAGTGGCCAACAAACAGAGCCACTCTCGTGTGCTTCTACATGTGTCGATGCAACACATTAAATTGGGTGACGTGTTCTTTGATTAATCTATTTTTTATCAGCTTTATTGTATTAAATTAGTAAGTTTATTAGCTTTATTGTATTAAATTAGTAAGTTTCCATGTAGCATAAACTTCCAATGTTGTTAATTATTACCAAATTCCCATTTAGCCCAGGCTTCCAACAATGTTATATTTGAAAACTTCGACAGGGACTACAACTGCCTTCTACTCTTGTTTGTAATATATATTCATATTTTTGTTCATGGACAAATTTCAAGGTATAAGTTTTAACTACTGGTACTTAGATGATATGATGAAGTTATTCTTTTGTCGGTCACAAATTGTAAGATGTCAACAACAAGAAGGATATTTTGTCTAATATGCTAACATCATTCTTCAGAAAATTTTCTAGTAGATATATAGTTTGGTTCCCCTAGAATTCAATTTGAATTCAAGGAGTTTTTATAGTGTCTTAGAGGGAAGTTTGGTGACTGGTTCATTTTTAAGGATTACACATCCATAAGAGTATATGGAGTAGAAGCGACTTTACTAGCTCCCATCCTTTCTTACTTCAAAACTATTTGCATTATAATTTATCAGACAAAAGTTTGATTCCCTATAAAAAAAACATTATTAGAGGCGAATTCAAAACTACTTTTAAAATTCCTAAACAGGTAGCCCCTTTTGTAGTAAATGGAAAACTGGTAACTCCTATTGTTGAAAAGTTGTTAAACTATTATTGTTTAAATAGAGATCAATAATTAAGATATGATCCAATAAATTTTAATAAATTAATTTAAAATTCATAAATTCCAAAATTTTAACAGCTATCTGATATAGGAATATATACTTATATGTGGAAAATAATATAGTGGATCCTCTACACGTTTACCCATTCAAATATTTAGGAATATATACTTATATATGTGGAAAATAATACCGTGGATCCTTTGCAAGTCTACCCATTCAAAGATTTAAGGCTTTTAGCATAGCTTCCTTAGGGGCAGCTAGAGATGAAGGAGATTAGAAGATTTTCTCATATTTATCTATTTATTGATGTAACACTTACATAACACTTCAGGTATTGGTGTAACATTTACATAATACTTTAGTTTTGACAAGTTTTACTAGTTGAATTTTCCATCATCAACATTTTTAATATTGCATATTTGTAATGATTTATGTTATAAATTAATATTTAATTAATATTTGAATTTTTCTCAAAGTATAATATTGGAATTTTCTAAATGAAAAACATAATATTTGAATTATTAGTGAGATTAATAAAGAATGTTTTATAATACTATTTTAAATCGCAATGGTTGTACATGTAGCAAAAATAAAAGAAATCTAATTATTACATAATTTGGATTTGGTTTTGTCAATTATTATTTAAATTTCACTTTATAATTTTTGATCGAATTATAATTTATTATTATTAAAATTATATTTATGAATATATGAATAAATTTAATATTTTCAAAAATCTTTTTGACACCTTAATTATATAATCATAACATTTAATATATATAATTTCAACTATCTTTTTTTAATTTTATTAAATGAGAATAAAAAATTAAAAATAATCCGATCATATTTAAACTTTAAAAAATAAATCAAATGAAATTTTCTCTTAAATTAAATTTTGAAAAAGATAAAAATTAATTATACTGAATTAAAAAATAATAATAATATTCAAAAGTAAAAAAAGTATGTGGTTGTCTATTGAGCTTTAGATAGATGGTGATGGAGTGTTAAGACATTTTTTAATGTGAAATTACTCATCTATTTAATTCTCTATCAAAAATGATATATTAGACATGATAAACATATAGTCTTGTCAAATTTATAAAAAAAATATGTAATTAAATAACTTTAAATTCCAACCAATGAAATAATAATATGATATATATTAACATTAATAATTTAATAAATTTATAAAACGCGAAAATCAACAACATGACCTTCTCGCAATGGAAAATAAATTTAATATAAAATCGTTTTCTTTAATGTTGCGATGAAAAAGTGATGTGAGAGCTTCGAAAAAGTGTTTTAAGCTCAGCTGTACTTGATGTAAAATATAGTGCCAACCAGTAATGCTTTTCTTAAAGAAGTTGTTGGTTTGCCTAATGGTACGTGGAAATCGGATTTATGACATCTTATCTCTTTTCTGGGTAGTCAAGTGTATAATGGTTTAGTTTAGTTTAAAATTATAGATTAGTTTAGAAAATAATGGAAATTTTGGTAAGATTATAATAAAATTTGGCAGATTTTTTTTTTAAATATGAGTTACTGCTGTTAAATTTTAGGATTTTGAGAGTTTTAATGGTTTTTGATAGTATAGAATCTATTTCTATAAAAAATAAATTCAAACACTCTAACATTCTGATCTTTTATTTATTTTTTATTTATTTTTTATAGGAGTGGGTTACAACTGTCAAACTTCATGATTTTGGGTGCCTTAAGGGTTCTTGATAGTGCTGAATCTATTTCCTTCATAAAAAAATGATTCAAACACTCCAGCGTTCTATTTTTATTTATTTTTTACTAGATTTCGACAAGAAAACTTCCCTCAAGACTAATTTATAGTGTAAGTTGTGAAAACTGCCTTCCAGACCAAAATAACCCACCAAACTTGTTGTGGATTGCATGGAAAAAAACAATTTCAATTGCATAAACAAATTTTTTTTACTGATGGTCAATGGTGGAAATAATATATATATATATATATATATATATATATATATATTATAGGATGGAATTTCTAAGATTTTTATATTTATTTCCATCATTATATATATAACTAGTTGCGCAGAGAGGGGCATTCTACAACCTAGTATGACCTCATGTGGAAGTATGTCGGAAGCAAAAAAAAAAAAAAAACTAAAGAAAATTTTAAAAATAAAATCTAAATAATGTTGGCTTAAACAATAACTTATAAAACCATATAAATAAACAGTTCAAAATTCATTAAAAATAAATTTATTAAAATATGAAGAGCTTTAGGAACACTAAAAAAAGATATGGTAAATAAATACAAATATAAATAAACTAGAGGCGTGGTAAATAAATAAAACATCTTTTTATACTTACTACGGAGGAATGGTAAAAACAATGGTAAATAAATAAAATATAAATAAACTAGAGGTATGGTAAATAAATACAAATATAAATAAACTAAATGTATGGTAAATAAATAAAACCTTTTTTTTTAATATTTACTCCATAAACCTCTATATTTACAAAATCTCAAAAAAGAGGTTTTATTTAGGTGAAGTCTATGGGCCAAATACCATGGGACATGTTAGGTCCCCTTAATTTGTTAGATTGGTGAGAACAAATGGACAGGGGTAACATTAGACCAGTATTTGGAGTCCTAGGACCTAGCCTTCCTAGACTCAGAGAGGGCTCTCTCTATTTTGTGCAAATGATATGAACTTGTTTGCTTTTTAGGTTTGATTTTAGGATAGTTTTTAAGTTTTAGGGTTTGTTTGTTTGTTTTGATTGGTTGGGGAAAGTAGTTAAGTAGGTTAATAGAGTGGGGAATATCAATCCATTGGGCTATGGGGTCTACAAAAGTTTTTGAAAGGTGTAAAAATGAATCAAGGATAGCTCAAAGGGCAAGTTGGCAAGATCAAATGGATCTAATTAGGTCAAGGGAGAGTGAAGCAACATGGAATTGTGAACATAGTGAGTTAAATGGGCAATAAATGATCCTTTAACAAACCAATAAACAAGAAAAAGCTTCTAAGATGATAGCATAATAGAACTTGAAGAGCAATGAAGGATTCCTCAATATCAACTAGGCTAACCAAGTCTTAAAAACAACAATTAAGTAAGCTAAGAGAGTAGTCAAGGATTATCTAAAACTCACTTGGAAACAAATAGCATTCTAACATAACATATCAGTAAGACTAAAGAAGCATTTAAGAATTTCTTTAGCAAACTTTGAGGAAGAAAACATAGAAGTCAAGAAAGCAGGCAGAAGTAGGGTACCAAGAAGATAAATCCCATTCTCTATTTCTATTCTATGACTAAATGAACCATAAACACGATGAATAACTGAAGAAAACAAACATAAATATGGAATACATCACCATTTGAACAAGCTTAATGAATCCTAAGAGTGAGCTTGATCCATAGAAGCACAATCCAACACCATCACAAGGCACCACCAACTAGTTTCACCAATAAATTCCAAGTCTATTTCATACCATGCTCAGCAAATGTCCAACATATACAATGAAGCCTCCATGCTCTATTTATCATGCATTGGAGAACTAAAACCTAATTAAGTATTTATAAGCCTATTACTTAATCATAAATGTCACTTTTGTCCTTGAGACCTTGTAAGGCCCAAGGCACAAAATATCTAAAACAAAATATCTTTTCGGGCATTTTTGGCAAAGAAATTGACATTTGGGCTCTGCCAAGCCTTCCAAAACTTTCCAAGCATACATTTTGGACTTTTCCTCTGTCAGGGTGCAACACTGAGTTTTAGGATGAATTTACATGTCAAGGGCGTAGCACAGGAGCAAGAAAACTGGGTCAACTTGCAACAAGGTTTTGAAGGCCTTCCCGATGTCGGAATGGGCTCCGTGATGGCTCGTTGGAAAGCATGTTGAGTCTACTTTCCAGAAATACCATTGGTTTTCTAATTGGACCCTTGTAACCTGTTCAAAAAGAAAAATTCCCAAGGTTGGTAAAGGCACAACACATGTCCTGAAAACTCGGCAGAAAGGTGAAAATTAGGGTGTTTTTGACCCTTTTGGGGGACCAAAACAACTCCAATTGACCTGAATCTTGGTGAGCATGCTGTACTTGAGCTGAGGATTCCAAAAATGTAAGCCTTTCCTTTTGAAGATGCCCTGAGAAAAAGCGTAGCACCAATGGTGCTACCCCCTTGGCCCTCCAAATCAACAAAAATAAAAAATTCCCAAAAAGTTCCCAAAATTCACATTTGTCTTCCTTGTTATGTTTGGGATGCTTGCATGGAAGCATCAGCAAGAAGGTTGAGCTTTCTTTGACCTTTTGCCTCCTTGAGGGCTTAAACCTTGGCAAGGGCTCTTTTGAGCTTGGCCCTTGCAATTTGGTTTCTGAGTGCATATTGTTTGGTCATCTTCCTTTGGAGGTCAAGGTATCTATTTGCCTTCTCTAATTTTGCCTCCAAGTGTGTGTTTTCTCTTTCTAGCCATGGCTCCCGATCATATTCCATCTCCATGGCAAGCATCTCACTTAGAGGGAGCTGCTCTACCAAGGCGGATTCTTACTCTCTTTATCTTACCAAGGCCTTCTTTAAACCCATGGTCCTTGGTCTTCTTCTGGTTTGTCCTTCCTCATCTTCACTTTCTTCATAGGTGCCCATGAATTCCTCTAACTTTACATGTGCCCTTGAGCCTCTTTCCAGGCTCTAATTGCTCTAGCTTCATAAATGGAATTTTGTGCCCCTAACTATCTGTTCTCCATCTCAAGGGCATTAGTCACAGTCTTGGCCCTATCTAGATTTTCTTAGAGGTCTTCAATTTGTGCATTTATGTTCTGGAGGAGCAATTTTGTGATCCTTGCTTCATTTTCCTCGTCACTGTCAATATGAATGATTTCAAATTCTCTCTCAACCTCATGTTGATCTTCTCCTTCTTATTATTTGATCTTCAGTTTGCCTTTTTCAAGCTTCTTCGCTGAGGAGGATGGCATGGTCCCTTGCCTTTTAGAGGCAACAAACACATGCCTCTTTCCTCTTTGATATGTGAGAGGGGAAAGCTCAAATTTGTCTACTTGAATGCCCTCACCATGGCTGATCTCAAGACTGCCTTTCTTTTCCTCATTGATCTCTGCATTGATGTCTTCTGCACTGTGTTCTTGACTTCCCTCTTGAGACTCACTTTCATTTTCTTCCATGCTAACATTACTGTTGTGATCTTCACTACTGTCATCAACCTCTTCACTGCTTTTTTGGTTCATAGTGTCACTGCTGTCATCATTATTAGGGCTATCAGTTATCATGGTTTCTTCTTCATCACTGTCCTTTGTGTTTCCAACATTATCATGGCCTTTATCATTTTCTGTGTTGTCACTATTAGAGGTGTCTTTATCAGTTTCTTCATTACTGTTTGCTTCTTCACTGTTTTGTGCACTTTCATCTTCATTGTCCTCTACCTCTTTATTATCCTCTCCTTCATTGCTGACCTCTAAACTGTCTTCTTTATCACTTCCCTCTGTGCTGTCTTCTTTTTCATCATTTTCCTCTTCCTCATAATCTGCCTCTTCATCATCATCAATTTCCTCTTCCTCATCATCTGCCTCTTTATCATCATCCCCTGCCTCTTCTTCATTGCATACCTCTTTGTCACTGTTCTCTTCATCACTTCCCTCTTCCTGCTCTTCATTGTCTGCCTCTTCTTCATCATTCTCTTCTTGATCTGATGCTTTAGGAGAAGGTGAGGAAGGGAGGTTTTCTTGAGGAGAGGATTCATGTGTAGATGATGAGTCATGGTCAGTGGGGGGTGATGGAGGAGTGGAGGGAGGTGGATGAGATGACGAGGGTAAATTTGATTGATGATGAGGCTGTGGGTTTGTGAAAACTTCATGGGTGATGAACACCTCCCATGGAATACCCTGTTGCTCTAATTGATGTAACACAATCATCTTGATAAGAGAATGGTGAAAAAGACTTTTCATTTGTTGTGAAGGAGGTCTCTTTTGCACAATATAAGACATATTATCAATACTTCTATAAAAATAATAGGGCAAATGTAACAACTTGGCCCTAGTGAAGTGCATGAGCAATCTTACATGGTATGAATAGAGACTAGAAAACCTACCCTCACATGTAAAATATTTCATGATGACTCTCATCAAGGGCACATATCGCTCCAGTAAATGTGAAAATGGAAAAATGGATTTGCATTCAACTTGGTATCTAGGTTTCAAGAAAGGTTGATAATGGATTAGGTCCAAATTTGCTTGCTTGAATCACTTTTCTCCCATACCAGGTATCCCAGTGGCCATAGAAATGGTATTGGTGGATAGCTCAAATTTTACCCCTGCTGGATGTACTTGATGGTCATGAAGGTTAAAGATAACAACTCAAGGTGACTTTGGACCTGTTGTACCCTTTCACAGAAGTCAAAACAACCCACCTCCTGGAAATATACAACTATCATAGGAGAGGCCATAAATTCCTTAGTGTTTGATGGTTCATACCTGTTTACTTTTCCACCCTTTCGCTGTTATCTTCTAGGCCCTTGGCCTCCTTCACCACTGCCACTATTAGTCTCCCTTGAAATTTTTCTTATTTTTTGTTGCCTTGAAGGTCAAAACCCTAATTCTGCTTTGTGAAATTGATGGAAAAATCTAGGGTTTATTCCTCTAATTCAATGACAAGAACTTGAAAGTGAGGAGGTGTTGTTTGTAGTTACCCTTCTGAGCTGCTAGGAAAACCTTGAAAGTGATTTTTAGGAGTTGTTGAGCAAATTTAGGGCTTGAGTTGTTGTAGAAACTCTCATAGCCAACGTGCAACGTAGGCACGTAGTGTCGGGCCAGTCGGGCACGGTTGAATGGGCCTGTTGGGTTGCTGTTGAATGCGCAGCGTGTTCACCATTGAACGTGTCGTCAACAAGGCTGCATGCCGGTTTTGTCGGGTCACTTGGCCGGGCAAGCATAAATGAACTCCCGTGCAGTAGAGGAAAGAGTCGGGCAGTAGGGTTAGCGGGCCTGTCGGGTCTCTTCGTGCAGTGCTGAGCGCATAGCACACGGGACTGTCGGGTCTTTGCATGCAGCAATGGAAGTAGTCAGGCGAGGTTGCACATAGGTTCCGGGCACAGGATGCCAGGTCTACACAACAGTGAGCGCGTAGCGCCCGGTCATAGGCGTGCAGTGCAGTTTACATGGAAGACAATCTCCAGGAGCGTAGCAGGGGGTTCCAGGCGCGTAGCATAGAGGAAAATTTGCCCAAGTTTTCCAGAACTTCAAAATTCCTTCTCTGACCGCTTTTAATGACCTTTACCAATGAAATGAGTAACTGAAGGGTGGAAAAGGGCCTTTGTAGCTGAGGAGAATAAATTAAAACAAGAAAACCCACTTTGCTAATGTTTGTTAAATCTTTGAACTTTTCGCTGATATTTCCTTTAACCCTTTTGTTTTGCAGGTGTCCGAGTTTATGGTTTAACACTTGTCCATTGATAATCTTAACCTCCCTGTTCTATAGATTTTGTTTGAGTGACAAGACTCACCTTCTTTGGTTAGCTTATGTCTTTGAACATTTTTACTTTGGAAAGTAAACAAAATTACTTTTCCCTCTGACCTTTGAACATGCTGAACTCACTTTGACAACTTCAGACTTTTACACAGTGGTATTACCTTCAAAACCTTTGATATTCACCTTGGAGCTTAAACCATGTTCTTCCATCCTTTACCACTAAATGAAATTGGCTTAGATGGGAGCTTGATCTTCTTTTATGTGTCTTGCTGCATTGGGTTTTTGTTTGGCATATTGTTGATCTAATCAGGCTTAAAAACTTTGATCTGCCCTTTAAACACAATGCTCTCTGCTTTCTTTTAGAACTCATCAGTTACCCTATCAATTTTCCCTGTTGATTTACCTCTTGACATTCCTGCCAAAATGTCAAGCACACTTACCTTTTTCAGGACTTGAAATTGGCAAAATAACTTTCTTTGGAGACCTCCTGCTCTTTCTTGGGAAATCATGTGTTGCTCTTCTTTTTCATTAGAAACAGGTCTTATTATAAGAAAAACAGAGCTTAAAGTACTAATGATGACCTTACAACTCAGGAAAAACCTAATGATATAGTGGTAGGGTTTTAACTTGGTCCTTTAACTGAAATTAGGCTTGGGATCTTGATAGTGTAAAAACAAAGTTTTTTACCAATTGGTGTATTTGAACCTATAGAAATTAATGTACTTGATTGATCTAAAGATCTCATAGGGGTATTTGTGAGACCATTGAGTTTTGAGGAACCTGATGAACATGGGAAAGGATAGGTTGAGTGATAACCCTGGATAAAGGTGAAGTAGTAGGGTAAAGGTAAAACAGAGAGCTGGGGTGATAGGTGGGAAAAACAAACTAAATGAGTGGCATAAGCCCAAAAGGGGCCCTTTAGGAGTGATAATTCAAACAAGGAATGGAAGATCAGTAGTAAATTAATGAAAAATTTGTTATAAGGATAGTGAGGGCAATGAGATTTCTAAAACTCACAATATTCATGAATTTTGTTTTTAGAAATCTAGGACTGATATTTAGTCATCTTCAGATAGTAAAATTACTGATGACTAACAGGACAAATACCATGGGCCAAATACCATATTTATAAAAGAGGTATGGTAAATAAATATAAAAGAGGTATAAAGAGGTAATGTAAATAAATAAAAATATATCAAATAGGATTAGAAATCAACATCTAATTATATATGAAGTCCATGGCCCAAATATCATGGACCAAATTATTATTAATACCATGCAAAAAAAAATATTAACCCTAACATTAATATTAAATTATTAATATTAATATTAAAAAATTTATTATTGTTAAATCTAATATTCATATTAATATATTATAATATTAATATTATTAATTTTAATAACTTTATATTAATACAATATTAATTTTTTTATATTATAATATGTATTAATGTATCATGATATATATATTAACTCTAGATATATATGGGAGGGAAGAAAATATAAATATAATAGAGGTGCATAAATAGGGGGAGTGGCAAGGGATAGATGGAGATTTACCGAAGGAGAGGGGAGAGGAGGAATGAAGAGAGAGAGAGGGAGAGGAGTGAGAGAGGTAGAGAAGGGTAACATAGGGAGAGAGAGACATAAATATTAAGGTGGGAGAGAGAGAAGGAAAGAGGATTGGAGCGAGAGAGAGAGAGAGAGAGAGAGAGAGAGAGAGGGCGGGGGGAGAGAGAGGGCGGGGGGAGAGAAAGGGAGATAGAGGAAGGATGAGAGGAGGAGGAGAGAGGGAGGGATAAAGAGAGGGAAGAAGAAAGGCATGTGGAGTGAGAAGTGGAGAGAGATGGTGACAAGAGATAGATGGAGAGAGAGTGCGTATGTTTAAGGGTGAGATAAAAATACATAGAAGGAGTGATGGAGACAAGGGGGGAGAGAAGGAGAGAGAAGGATAAAGGGAGGGATGTAGTAACATAGTTGGAGAGAGAGATAGAGTGATGTGGGAAGAAAGAGGATCGGAGGGGAGAGAGAGAGAGTGAGAGGATTGAATGGAAAAGAGGGAGGGCAGGCCACATAGAGGGGGGCGGGAGATAAAGGGAGAGAGAGGACTTGAGAGAGAGGAAGAGAGTGATGGGGGAAGAAATAGGATTGTTGGGGGGGGGAGAGAGAGAGAGAGAGAGAGAGAGAGAGAGAGTGACGGGGGAAGAGAGAGGAAGGAAAAGAGAGGGGACTTGAAAGAGAGGAGGAGAGAGGGAGGGAGATAGAAGGATAGAGGGAGGGATAGATAGATGGAGTTGGAGGGGGGAGAGGGAGGGATAGAGATAAGGAGCTAGATGGGGAGAGAGGGAGGGAAGAAGAAAGACATAAAGAATGAGTAGTTGAGAGAGAGAGGGACTGACAAGGGAGAGATGGAGAGAGAGTGTGTATGTTTTGGTGTGAGATAAAGAGACAAACAAGGAGAGATGGAGAGAAGGGAGAGAGAAGGAGAGATAGAGGAATATGGTAACAAAGTTGGAAGGTGAACATAGAGAGAGAGAGAGAGGTGGGAGATAAAGGAAGAGATAGAGTGAAGAGAGGTAGGGAAAGAGAGATGGAGATGGAGGGAGAGAGAGAGGGAGGTAAGAATAAATACATAGAGAGAGAGAGAGAGAGAGAGAGAGAGAGAGAGAGATTAGGAAGATGGAGAGAGAGGGAGAGAGGATAGTAGGAGGGAGAGGGGGAGGAGGAGGGACTAATAGATCGATAGATTGGAGAAAGAGAGTGTATGTTTTGGGGTTGATATAGAGACACAAAAGGAGATAGAGATATAGATGGAAGGTGAAGATAAAGAAGAGATAGATTGATACAAGGAGGGAGGGACAAAGAGATTTATATATAGGAAGAGAGAGAATGTGTTTGTTTCGTGGGGTGTGATAAAGAGACAAAGAAGGAGATTTGAAGGGAGATATATATATACATGGAGGGGGGAGAGAGGAAAGAATATTTCTTTCATTGGATGCATTGATTTCAGAGTATATGGTGATTCCTAATCTTATTTTATTTCTTGCACTAGATGCATTGATTTTAGTGTAGATGTTGATTTATAATGATATTTGATTACTTGCACTAGATGCATTGATTTCAATGTAAATGATTTCTAATCTTATTTGATTGCTTGCACTAAATGTGTTGATTTCATTGTAGATGGTGATTTCTAATCCTATTTTATTTCTTGCAATAGATGCATTAATTTCAGAATGGATGTTGATTTTTAATTATATTGATTTCTTTCACTAGATGAATTTATTTAAATGTATATGATTTCTAATCCTATTTGATTGCTTGAACTAACTGCATTGATTTCAGTGTAGATGGTGATTTCTAATCTTATTTGATTGCTTTCACTAGATGCATTGATTTCAGTGTAGATGTTGATTTCTAATCCTATTTGATTACTTGCAATAGATGCATTGATTTCAGTGTAGATGTTGTTTTCTAATCTTATTTGATTTCCTACATTAGATGCATTGATTTCAATGTATATGGTTATTTATGATTTGATATAATTGGATGTATGATGGTACATTAATTTTAAAGTCATTGGATTAATAGTGTGCATTGATGTTAGTGTAAGAACAAAAAATTATTGACAATGTACATTGATTTGTGTTATAGTAATTATGCCTATTAATATTGGAGGGCAAGAGAAACACAGTATGATGTTTACTGCAACAGCTCGAGCTAAATATTTAAATGTTTTACGATTCCAACTTTCCTTTTCATATAATTGATGTGAAAATATGACAAAAGTAACAAGGGTGACAATAAGAACAATACAAGAAAATAGTTTGAGATTGATCAAAATGAAGACTATTTGTAATTGACTACATTCTTACTATTCACATTTTCTATCATTCAATATTATTAAATTGTCACTTTTCATTAAAAATTTTATTTCATCATTTTACATTATTAAAGTTATTTTACAATATTTATCATCTCAACAAACTGATGTAGCTAAGAAAATTTAAAATTAAAATGACTCAATAAATTTAAGACATATTGAGCATATTTAAAATGGTTATATTAATATTAGATGTATTTACATATATTATTTATAAAATTAATCATATGTTCCTCATATTATCGATAGATTTTCCTTGGCCACATGCGACTAAAACCAACCTAGATCCATCTCAACTTTGGATCTATCAAGCGCCGAGAGGGATCAAATCTCTCGAGGTACAAACATTTCCTCAATTTTTGCACTAAAAAAAGAGGTTTTCTCCTGGAGAGATTTGATCCCCCTCGACGCTTGATAGATCTAGGCTGGTATAGATCCATTTTAACCATGGATCTATGAATCTAGAGGGATCAAATTTCAAAATTGAAAAAATATTTACACATATGTGATTAATATAGATCTATAATGATAATTTTTCATTGTTTATATTGTATTTTTGAATATTTTATTATTATTAATATTTTATATTAAAAATTGAATGAGTTACATATTTTCCTCTTATTAAGAAGTAACTACTTTATTTTATCTTTAATTACTTTTTCCTTTCCAACATTGAAATATTTTACTAAGGTAAACATAAATACATATATAAAGAAAGAGAAAAATTTCATACATAAATATATTAGTTAATATGGGTATTCAAACAATTTATTTAAATTCTATATTGTAACATCTCTAAAACCCCCTAACTAGACGTGGAATTAATAAACAAATATTATTAATTTAATGGAGTTAGTTTTCATAAGGTAGTTAGGGTTCGCTAAGGTGAAACTACCGAAGAGTAACCTTATTATTTTTACATAAAGGCGATAATGAGGGAGGACAGAAAGATTGCCTTTTGATATTACAACCGTGAGCATTAGCAAGAGAGTCTTTAGCCATTATTGCGAACAAGGATTAGTGTTTTTTGGATATTTGAAGAGCTTGAGAGAATTAGCAGTGGATCATGGGGTGTTTCGATTACATCCGTGGTGTAGCTAATAAGATTGCGAGTTGAAAGATCAAGAAGGTTATTTGCATACGATTGTATTGTTCATACTTGCAGATATAAAAGAAAAGGGACACAATTTGAGGCCTTGAGGCTCGAATACGGAGATGGAACTTTATGAGTAAAAATATAAGTAATTCTTTTTATTTTATTTCCGTGAAATATTGAATGGTTCTTGTGTTTGACTATTGCATGTCGTTGCATGCAACATGATTGTATTGTTCATACTTGCAGATATAAAAGAAAAGGGACACAAGTTGAGGCCTTGAGGCTCGAATACGGAGATGGAACTTTATGAGTAAAAATGTAAGTAATTATTTTTATTTTATTTCCGTGAAATATTGAATGGTTCTTGTGTTTGACTATTTTCTTTAAAATATTTTCCTTGTTTACGTGTTTATGTGGGTACAAAAACTAGATTTTACTTAATATCTACTATGTTATATATGAATGTAGAGATGTGGGTAAATGTGGGTAAAATATAAGAGGAGCTAGATTCTTTGAGAGGGTTTATATACCTCGTACAAAAACTAGATTTTACTTAATATCTACTATGTTATATATGAATGTAGAGAGGAGCTCAATTCTTTGAGAGGTTTTATATACCTCAGTGCACAAAATAGATTTTACTTAATATCTACAATGCTATATTTCTTGGAAAAGAAAATACTTTGTCCATGCACAAAGAATATACTTTGTCCATGCACAAAGAATAGTTGATTATGTTAAATATATGGAAAGAAATATATAAATATTTACAAATATTGCATATGCAAGAAAAGATAAGATGAATGCTCTTTATTTTAAAAAGGGTTTAAAAAGGGATTTTGTACTCATTTAGTTTATGAAATGATAATAAATCCAAGATTTTTTTCTTGAAAATGAAATGATAAGAAATCCAAGTTATTTTCTTGAAAATAATTGTAGAATAAAGAGGGTAACTAGTGATATATTTTCATGGGTGGTGAAAAAGAAAAGATAAAAGTTAGTTAGTTAGATGAATTTTCATGGAAGGGTTTCCATGAATTTGTGTGCAAATGTTACCGATGTTTTCATTTAAAGTCTGCATGAGTGCACAAAGATTGGATAGGAGTTTTGTGCATGAATTAATTAAAAATAAAGATTATTTTTATAAAAGATACATATTAATCTTGTTCATACAAAAACAAGAATGCATAAAAGTTTAAGTTAACCTTGTGAATGTTTCTTAGGTTTTATGCATAAAATATGGTCATCTATGGTCATATCCTGAAAGGGAAGCATGTGAAACTACAAGTATAAAGACAACAAAACTAGGTTATGTTAACTTCCTGTTGCAAATGAAGTATGCATTTGTTTACATGAAAATAATAGTTAATGATGGTAGGATTCTAAGAAGGGAATAATGTGTTGCCTACGTTAAAGAAGAGCTATTATGAAAAGCTCTTGCATGCACAAATAATAGTGATTTAAGGGTTATTTATTTTGATTGAACTTATGTAAATCACATGCACAAGATCGTAACTGATGTATCAGTTTATTTTAAAGAAATTCTTGGCAGATGTAGCTATTGTCTTACAGGAATGTGTGCTTATGCGGGGGCAATATTAGTAAATGTGATTGCTTATAACTAGCACATAAGTTAAGAATTCCATTGGGAAGATTATTTTGGAAGCTACATGCATTTGTATGCATAGGAACAACATTTGTTGTGTTAGCTTTATTTACATGAACCAAAAGTAATAGCTTAAGGGTTAGTTATTTTGATTAAACTTATGTAAATCGCATGCACAAAGATCGTAACTGATGTATCAGTTTATTTTAAAGAAATACATGGCAGATGTAGCTATTGTCTTGCAGGAATGTGTGCTTATGCGAGGGAAATATTAGTAAATGTGATTGCTTATAACTAGCACATATGCAGTGTTGTTAAAGGAATCATGTCAAGATATTTTACCTGCATGTCATGAATGTACATGAGTAGATGGAGAAGCATCAGTAGTATAGATTTATGAATGGATTGTTTAATACTTTATGAATCTTGACATCAATGTAAGTTGAAGACAACGTTAGCAAGAAATGATGGTGACTTGTACAAAGGAAATAGTATGTTTAACATGGTGGCAGGTAAATGATTAATGGTTCATGCAGATGAGTGCAAGCTGTGGGATGGTCCATTGTACGATGGTCCATTATATGTACATTCATGCCAACAAGATATGAAGATATGAAGATTAGTGGGTAAATGCTATCATATTTATTGTAATGTCTTTAAGCTAGATATTTTCATATTTCCTTGTAATATTTATAACAATGGTTAAGGGATGGTCTCCCTTATAAGCCATTGAGTGAGGGGTGAACACCCTCACGAGAGTTTAATAATAAAATTAAATGTTTGATGGTTTTCACCCTATGGGGTTTCTAGGGTATATTGGTGTTCAATGATGTGATTGATTATTGTTTCAAATTGATGATGTTGATTCCCTTCTTGTTGTGATGTTCATAATGTCAAGTATATGATGACTACATGAATAATGAAATGAATGCAAGGTTACATTATACAGTTTTATGTTAATGTACAACAATAGAGATTGTTAATGGTTAAGAAACTTACTCTTCTCATACTAAGGTTACACTATGAACTGGTGAAGATTCTATCTAATAATTAGTAAGGAATACTTAATAGTGATTTGGATAAGTTACCCGTGGGTAACTTGTATAAAAAAATTTAACTCCTTGCATTTCCATGTGAAGTTATCGGTGTATGTTACAAGTGGTATCAGAGCTAAAGGTTGCAACACTGACGCCTTTGGGATTTTTTAAGCGAAAAGAAATTGAGGTATGCTACTAATGGACATCAATTAAGGTATGATTCTAGCAATCTACATATTGATTGATATATGCAGTAGTATAATTTTGACATGAGATGTGTGCTTCATGTTTATAGCTACATTGAAAAGTAATAAGTAATAAATGCTGCTGCAAAAATGGTTTTCATAACATTGGAATCCTGTTGAGGATAAAAGACAATAAAAGCTTTGTTGTACTTATGAACAACCTGAGTACTCAATAGTGAAAGCGAGATTTGACTATTAACAATTGGGTATATGACATATTACTCATACATTTAATGAACATAACTAAAGTTACCATGCACTACTTCAAAAAGATGAATGTATATAGTGATGTTGCGTGAAACTAATGCATGAATGCAAAATTTAGGGAAAGTCCTTGAAGAAAATGATAGAGTGTTTTAAAATGAAATTGAATGAACCCGTTCAGATGTTAAAAATACACAATGGGTCAAGTAGTGAGACTTGACTATAATGACTAATTTTTGAATAAGTTGTGTCATGGATGCATTAAGATTATTAGTGGGATTGATTAGTTAGTGTTGTATGACTAACTAATAAAACCTATATGCATGAATTGGTTTTGATTAAAGATTATTACAAGTTGTGAACAAGTAGTTACTTCACGTGTCAGACTGTTGGTAACAGTACACTATTAGAATTGCAAAATGTTGGATTGTTACTCCTGGGACTATTACCCTAATCATTATTGATATATAGACATTAATGAATATTTGTATATAATCGTATGCATGACAACATTGTATGCATGAAACTAAAATTATTTTGAAAGTGAATCTTTTTTTTTAACAATGCATATTTTTGATTAGTGTCATTAATGAGATTAAGCATGGTTAGCTTAATGCAACAAGAAAACATGTGAAAGTAAAATGTTGCGGTGAAAATTACAATGATAATTGTTAAAGTATAATGTTATGATGTGCATGATTTTGTTATTTGAGAAATAATAATGTATAGCACATGTATGTTATTCATGTTCCCTGTTAATTTAGATATCATTGGATCCATGTTGAGGGCCAAGTATGATGTATGATGTACATAATTTTTTTTTTCCCTTATGTATAAAGTACATATGATTCATTAAGTAAAATAATGTGGGAAAGAATGCTAAAAGAGAAATTTAACATGCGAGATAGTTGTGAACAATTTTGAAAGGATAGAAGGCCTTGGGTTGATGGTGGTTGCCTGTCCGGAGTGGTTGATGGCACTTGCCTGTCCAGATTCCCTCTCCGTAGAGATATATGATCTCGGTAAGGGAAAAGAGTTGGCCCAGATGGTGAAGAGGAAAAACCTGAGGAAAATCTATTGATTTTGGAGCCTGTTGGAGGTGGTCCAAAATTCCTCATAGACGAGACACTGTTAGAGGAATAGGTATGATGTTGCCAAGAGGAATCATATACTGGAACTTGAGTGTTCATTAGAATTCTCGAGTTGGATTTCCAGTGGAATTCCATACTGGACTTGGAATGGTTTTTTGTCAAATAACTGTCTAGATGTGAAAATGACTCGATTTGGTTTTGGAAACCAACTCCCATGGGTTGGGAGGAGAATTTTGTTTACCATTGTGGTTCTCATTGCGGAACAAGTAATCAGTTATGTGTTATATTAAAATGAATTTTTATATGATTATGTAAATATCTTATGTAGATATTGAGAGGAAAGGAGCCTAGCACTTGAAAAGGAATTACTTAAAGTATAAGTTCCTTTATTATATTACTATTCTTTTGAATGTCTTAGCAGGGGCTAGGACAATATGCACATGGTGCATTGATTGACCATTTGTAAAATTAGAGAGCTAGGTGCTCTCTGAGTACTTTTTGAAGTACTGTGTGGAAGTCTTTAGCGGAAGCTAAGACAATGTGCACGTGGTGTAGTGATTTATAATTTTATGATTTATCATGAATAGATGGTTGGTGCTCTCTGAAGACTGGGAAGAGTACTGTGACTAAAATATCACTTGAAATTGCATGAATGAATGATAGTTTAAAGTATTTCATTTGATTGGAAATGGTGTGACTAATGTGATTGAATTTTTTAGTCATACATTACAGGCTACTTTCCATGGTGTGTTGATGGGTTGTTCAACCATTATTAGAGAGCTTGTGTAAAATTCATCATTACTTCTAATAGTAATTGGTAAGTAATGGTAAGTTGGTATAGAGATTTCTCTATATTTTTATGAAGTTGAATAATGGATAAGTGGTTAAAAATGGAAATGGAATATTTTTTTAGCTATACATGCTTATGACTATGGATAAAAACATTATTGTTTCAATTAATGGCATTTAAGGAAATATAAGTGTTTCATTGTGAAGGGGAAGGACCCCCTTTGGGTTGTTTATATTATTATATCATGAGTATAAGTTTAAGTTTCAGTGAGAGAAGCACACCGAGGACGACGTTCTCTTAAGGGGGGGAGTATGTAACATCCCTAAAACCCCGTAACTAGACGTGGAATTAATAAAAAAATATTATTAATTTAATGGAGTTAGTTTTCATAAGGTAGTTAGGGTTCGGTAAGGTGAAAATGCCGAAGAGTAACCTTATTTTTTTTACATAAAGGTGATAATGAGGGAGGATAGAAAGACTCCCTTTTTATGTTACAAACAGGAGCATTAGCAAGAGAGTCTTTCGCCGATATTGCAAACAAGGATTAGTGTTTGTTGGACTTTGAAGAGCTTGAGATAATTAGCAGCGGATCATGGGGTGTTTCGATTACGTCCGTGGTGTAGCTAATAATATTGTGAGTTGATAGAAGAAGGTTGTTTGCATGTCGTTGCATCCAACACAATTGTATTGTTCATACTTGAAGATATAAAAGAAAAGGGACACAAATTGAGGCCTCAAGGCTTGAATATGGAGTTGGAACTTTATGAGTAAAAAGATAAGTAATGTTTTTTTATTTCCGTGGAATATTGAATGGTTCTTGTGTTTGATTATCTTTTTCAGAATATTTTCCATGTTTACGTGTTTATGTGGGTAAATGTGGGTAAAATATAAGAGGAGCTCAATTCTTTGAGATCTGGTTAAGAGGTTTTATATACCTCGTACAAAAACTAGATTTTACTTAATATCTACTATGTTATAAATGAATGTAGAGAGGAGCGCGATTCTTTGAGAGGTTTTATATACCTCATGCACAAACTAGATCTTACATAATATCTAGTATGCTATATTTCTTGGAAAAGAAAATACTTTGTCCATGCACAAAGAATATACTTTGTCCATGCACAAAGAATAGTTGATTATGTTAAATATATGGAAAGAAATATATAAATATTTATAAATATTGCATATGCAAGAAAAGATAAGATGCATGCTCTTTATTTTAAAAAGGGATTTTGTACTCATTTAGTTTATGAAATGATAATAAATCCAAGATTATTTTCTTGAAAATGAAATGATAAGAAATCCAAGTTATTGTTGGTTCATAAAGGTGACTGTTATAGGCAACTTCAATGCTTCTCATTCAATTGTCAACCCAGGGCAAGTCTTATTATTTCAAGAGTGTGAGCACAGTATTTGCAAGTGCTATCAAAGAACAACTACTCTAAATTATCATAAAGAGGACTATCTAATTCTCGAAGTTCAATCAATTCAAAGTGAAATGGAATTATAAAATGTTGTTTAACTATTCTGTCTAAGTAAGCACAGAAAAGAGAAACCTACGATTGAACAACACACTAATGAATTGAACATCAGTCCTACTGAATTGAACAATAGATTCAATAAATTGAACAACAATTGTTTATCTAATTTTGCAATGGAATTCTCTTTTAAATTAAATAGATGACATCTCTCTGTATCAATTAACAACTAGATACCTTACATTAATGATGAAAGGATCCAAATTTAGCTATATATAGAATTGAACAACAGTCATGCTAAAACTAATGAAACAAGCATTAAGCATCGGGAAATGATGAAAGCATCTAAATAATTATGAAATTATTGACTGTAAGCAAGAATGTATGAATGACAAACTATTCTAATGAAAGAGAAAGCTGGAGCATCTTATGTTCACAATTCACCAATTAAATGATATCTCAAGAAATGTATTAGACGATTGAAACGTAAGTTCTGTAATTGAACGTATAGCACATATATTAGTGAAGTAACTCCTAAGGCTGGGCCCAAACCACCAGAAGTCTACCGCCACGGAAATCTCAGAGATCCAAAAACACCAAAACCTTTATTAAGATGAAAGTTAATACATTGATATAACTAGAAAATTCTGTTCCGATACGTCTATTACAGAAGAAAATCTCTATTCTGATCTCTCTATCTTGTTTTTTTTTCAGCCTTTTAAAGGTGATTTCAATAGTGATAACAATATTTTCCATACGAGATCTTGCTGCTTGTGGATGTCGTTCTAGTTCTTCAAACGTGGAGGTGCCTTTCCATCTTTCGCCAGCCCATGGGAGTCATCATGATCCCGTTATTCTCTCTTTGTCAATTGTATTCCGGTTATCTTCGATTCAATTGCTCTGTTTCCCTATAAATAGAAATACAACAAGTCAATTTCCCATTGTTAAACATCCATTTTACCGTCAGTTCATTTTGTCATGATTTTACATTAATTTTCCTTTCCTTTACTGTTAAGATGAGGAAAAATTCATAAGGTGCATAGCAATTCGTGGTAAAGGTAGGGTAAAAACATACCTTATTCTCGGCCCAACATAATCCCCCACTTACCTATTTGCAGATCCTTGTGTAAACAAATGATTGAGGTGTAACTGGGTTAGAGAATATGGAGGGTAAACTTCTTCATTATAGCAGCTGAAGCCATTTTTTTGTTTGATATTTTCAAAGGCAGAGTTTGTGTGCCCTTCTGGAAGCTCGTAATCATGATCATAACCCTCAGGGGGGGTACCAGATGAGAGGGCATCTGTAACTGCATCCTATCCATGTAGGGCCCATGTTGAAGATTAGATTGCTATATAAAAGGAATTTGGAGGCAGCTGCTTTGAAGTTTATGTAGCCAAATGGCTCTCTATTTTTCACATTATTCGTGGAGGCCATCCACCTCTATTTGACGGCTGCCAAATCTGGTTCTTGAATGTCTTCGAAATACTCTCGCCCATGTTGTATAATATCCTTGTGGATTTTCCCCAATTTAGTCCTTACTCGCTTTCTATGCATGAAATTCTTATGTTGGGTGAACAAATGTGGGGGTTGAGTAGGCTCCCCTCTAACCCATAGGTCTAGGCCATGCTCCCTCTTCTGGAAAATGTTGTAGGATTTAGCCCACCGAGTCTGGTTCTTAGAAAAAGAGAGGAAATCCTGGAACTGAATGTATCCTATAAAGGAGTTGGGATTACTGTCCCTGTCCTCCTTTAGGAAGAAGTTGTGCATGTATAGTTCACACAAAATGTATTTGACCTGCTCATTTTGTTCATTGCAGCAATGGAAGAATTCCTCTATGGTTTTAAAAGTCGTGGGCTTCCTTGCCCTGACGGCCTTGATCTTCAGTAATAGATACCGTTCTACTAAAAATAGGGCATAGTTGGTGGCTGGTGCCCTGCATGTTAGCACATTAGAGTGTAGAGAGCAAACCATACTGGTTTGCTTCTTGGCTTGTTCCACCTAATCCTGTGCTTTCTTTACCTTTGCCTTTTCTTCTCTAAGTTGAGAAAATGTCTCATCCTCTGTTGTAGAAAGGTATTTGAATTTCTTCAATAGTGCCTGATGTTCTTGTGCGGGTACTTCTTCCTTTCTGCATTGTGCCAATTCATGTTGTGTTTCAATTAATTCATTATGAAATTTTTGAGTGGCAACCTTTTCTACTAGGGGAGTGTAGTCATGTATCTCCTCTGTTTGGGTTTCTTTTTCTTTTGTAAGTTTCAACCTAGTCTGCATAGAGGCTTCAACAATGTCTACTAGGTCAGTCTGTACCTCAATATCAATAATGTTTGCTAGGTCAGTCTGTACCTCAACCTCAAAAGTGTCTATCAAATTGCTAACAAACTCTTTTTGTGTTTCTGTGGTGACCAATTCTTTCTTAGGCTTCCAAGCCTTGCTTACTTCCTTCAACTGTTTTCTCATTTTTTTTATCATTTTCCTTAACCTTTTGTAGGTTTTGATCATTTTATTTAACTTCTTTTCAACTAAATTCTCTTCTGGAATGGTTTTAGCAGGGGTGGAGGAGCAGCAACCTCGTTTCCAGGAATGGTGGTGCCAGTTTCAAGGTTATCAGTGATGATATTTTATACCTGTACTCCGAAGTTTATTTCTGCATTTCTGTCCTGGCTGGGTGAGATATTGTTCCCTTCAGGTATTAGGGGGACCATCTCTATGCTTTCATTTTGTTCTAAGGGGATGGTGTCTCCTAGAAGATTTTCAGATTTGACTATCCCTTTTGCATGGTATTCCCTATTCACCCCATCACTCTTGGGAGGAGATAAGGCCCTAGAAGCCTATGATTCATCTTGGTGGGGTAATATTTCAGTGCGACCAGAGTTGTTGGTGGTGGCAGATTGATTCAACTATTCCTCTTGCTCCTCAACTTGTTCAGATGGGCTTCTAGTTTCACGGGATGACCTCATTTTCTCCAGGACTCGAGCCATCTCTTCCTCATAGTCTTGTAAGGGTATGTTTTGAGGGCTTGAAGGTGGTGTATGGGATGGCCCTACCTCCTTTGTCAGTTCTGAGGTTTCTTGTTGTAATTACAGTCTTTCAAACCATCTTCGCTTCCTTGGTTCTGAAGTCGAAGCACGGGTCCCTTTCCTTCTTGCTCTTCTAGTTATATTCATTCTAGGAAGCTGAATTTCGGTCTTGACAGGGTTTTCCTCAAGGACATGCACGACATGATTAACAAAGATGTCCCAGGATGTTTGCTGTTTTCCTAACTCATGAATGATAATTAACTTGATTAAACCATGGTGGCTGACGACTTCTTGGGGGTTTTTAGCCTTTCTAATTTGAACAGTAGTGTCGTGTAATACAAAATTCAAGAAAGAAGGAAAATTAACTGAAATATTTTGTTTAAAAACAACTAAAAATTTGAGTTGACGAGGTTTTACCACGTCTTGGCATCCATCACATGTGATGTATCTATAGAAGAATGATTCCAATTCTTGCCACAGTTGTTGTAGGGAGGTAGGGTTAATCCCCTTTCCTTTCCGTTCCAATGGTTCTCCTGGATCCTGGTATGCTGCAATTGCCTCTTGTAGAAGAAGGTGCTTTTCGATCCATCTTTCTCCCTTTGCTTGTATTTCAGAGACTTCAGAAATGATATGCTCTATGACTGGTATAATCCTTCCCCTGAGTCTGGTATGTCCCTCCTATAGGTTCTGTAGGAATATAACTGCTATCTCTGTGCCAAACCCTTGCAATTTGTGTAGGTATGGTAACCAGCCAACTCGCTGAAGAATGGTGCGAACTACGTCTGAGATTGGGAAGGTTGTAGGTTCATTTGGAGAGAGTTTCCTCCCATGGATGATGTGTTATCTGAGCTAATTTCTCCCTCTGACTGCATTTATTTCGGCCCTATTGGTTAGAAAAAATGCTGCATGTGAGAGAAAAAAGAAATTATAGTCTTCTGTCGTAAATGTATGTAACTTCATATTGTAATTACAATGATATTTTGGTCTTATTGGTGTATCCAAGGGGGCTTATCCAAGGGGATTTGTGCAGGGAATTCTCATGCTTAATATTGATGGATATTTACACCCCCTCTCTCTAAATAAGGGCGTCGATGTCCTTAAGTACAAGAGAGATTTGATCAATCATAAATGCATATGGGGGGAAATGTCAGAGATCAATAATCACAGTCTGTACTCGAGAACGATGTCTGTGGCCTTGGAGCTCAAGAAAAGAGGAGTGATTGCAACAATTATGAATGCATGCAGTGTAAAGGTCAGAATTGGAATTTATCATAAGTGTATCCCATGCGGAAGTGACCGAAGAAGGGAAGAAAGCAATACAACAATAATTATCATAGGATGTCCTTATTTAATGGTATGATGTGACGGAAGCATGACTATGATAGATAATGATTGGTGCCATCATCCCGTAATTCAAACATGAAATCATAGTTCATTTATAGTTACTTATGCAGTAAAATAGTATTATCACTAATTCAAGTAGTGGGTTTATCTCAAAAATGGATGGAAATAGGAGAGAAGGTATATATAAGAGTAATTCGATATCGTTATAAAATACTCTCATACCAAAAGCAGAGCCACTTCTGCCAGTAGGCGTTCATATATTCGATAGGGTTGTTATTTTAACCCAAAAAATGAGCCAGAATTCTCTATGTAAAAGTAGATATTTTGCCAATTTTGTGGAGAGATCACCGTGCTACTGTGGTGGCCAGATAGTCAAGGTGCCACTCACTGGAGTTGTAATAGAGTGATCAGACCGTCTCTTGATGAGACCTCCTGTCCTTCAAGTAGTTGGAGCTGTCAAGAAGGTCATTACCCTGGTGTTTTGGCCATTTTGGGCATGTCACCTGCTAAACCCTTATGATCATGGTAGGCTGGCTCATGATGAGACCCCCTATTCTGTCTTAAAAATTTTCATATAGACATAATACTTCTTTTTGAAAAGTAGGCATTTCGCTTTGTTTTATGAAGAGACCACTGTGCTGGAGTGGTGGCCAGATAGTCACAGTGCCATTCACTGGGATTGTAATAGAGAGATCAGGCCGACTTGTGATGAGACCTCCTGTCCTTCAAGTAGTTGGAGCTGATGAGAAGGTCATGGTGTGTTGGCCATTGTGGGAATGTCACCTGCTAAACCCTTATGATCATGGTAGGTTGGCTAATGATGAGACTCCATATTCTCTAAAAAAAATTGCATGCAAACATAATATTTATTCGTTATACATGAAGAGAGGCTCATTAACTCCTTAAGAGTTAGGGATGGTGTGAGAAGTAAAAAGAATGCCAATACAATTAATACTCCTTATCCTTATTACTACTCGAGAGTGTAGAAAGATATACTGTTATAAGACTATATATTGTGTGATAACATGTTTGAGCATGAGATGTCTTAACCCTTCATTGCATAGATGTACCATGTCAGCTTCCAAATTATAGATTTCCATTAAAGTTTCAAAGGATCATCATATTAGTAATATTACTACTTTTCTCCTCTTCAGGTTCCAGTTCCCACTCAGAAATGTGTTTTACAGCTAGGGTGTGGGATGATGAGTGTTTTTTGTGAGGAGATATCATAAAAAAAGAAAGAAGGATCATGCTTAAAGAGGGGGAAAAAATCAGTTGTTCAATCTGATTGAACAATAGTAAAAACATGCAAAAGGACACAACTGTTCAATCCGATTGAACAACAGTTGTTCAATTGGATTGAACAACAACCGTTCAAATATTTGAAAAAAAAAAGTAAAAATGCAAAAACACGACTGTTCAATCCGATTGAATAGTAGCTATTCAATTTGATTGAATAGCAGTCGTTCAAATATTTGAACAACAAAAGTAAAAATGCAAAAACACGGCAGCTCAATTGGATTGAACAACAACTGTTCAAAGATTTGAACAACAAAAGTAAAAATACAAAAACATGGTTGTTCAATCTGATTGAACAACAACTGTTCAATTGGATTGAAAAACAATCGTTCAAAGATTTGAACATCAAAAGTAAAGATGTAAAAGCGCGGCTGTTCAATCCGATTGAACATCAAAAAATAAAAACGCAACAAGGATACGGCTGTTCAATCCGATTGGACAACAACTGTTCAATTGGATTGAAAAACAACCATTCAAAGATTTGAACAACAAAAGTAAAAATGCAAGGGGTGATGAAGGAAAAGGATACAGTTGTGAATATGAAGAATGCACAACAAAATAAGAAACTAAAAATTGGAGGTAAATTATATACAATATTTACAAAAGGGAGTAGCAAGCTCTCATGTACTTAAAGTTGTGGGGCTATCACCCCCTTCTACTAAAACTTGGATAGTAGGATCGTTGCGTACTTGATGGCAGAAAGACTCCCTTGTAAGAGGTTTGTGATAGAGGCGCACTATGTGCTTGTTGAATCAAAATATAGAACCAGACCTATCTATGGTGGTCAAGGTGAGGGTACCATTGTTGTGTACTTCCTAAATTTTGTATGGACCGAGCCACCTTGTTTTCATAGAGAAGTGCCCAATATCATTTCTGGAATGTCTTCTTTTTGATGAGGTTTTCATGCCACTTATCTCACTGTTGTTGTATGATTTCTATGCGCTGTAGAGCCAGTAGCCGTATTTCATCTAGCTCTTTTATTTGTTGGAGTCTTCTAATTTTGGCCTCCGTCAAGTCCAGCCCTACCTCCTGGGCTGTCCTTAGAGTCTTTATTTCGAATTCAATAGAAAAAATAGGCTCTCTCCCAAATACCGGATGATACAGAGAATATCCAGTGGTGTTTCGCCATGTTGTGCGGTAAGCCCACAAGGCCTCTAGTAGTCTAGTGGCCTAGTCCTGGTAATGTTCTGATACTATTTTAGTAAGAATTGCCTCAAGGAATTTGTTGGTACTTTTGACCTTCCCGTTTGCCTGCGGGTGGTAAGGAGACGTGACTCTATGGATGATATGGTGATTCTTTAGGGTGGCTGTAATTTTATTACCCACAAACTATGCCCCTCCATCATTTATCACTTCCCATGGTAAACCATATCGCACAAATAGTTCAAAAAGAAAGTTAATCACAGATTCTTCCATAGCTCTTGATAAGGCCACTGTTTCTACCCACTTTGCTACGTAATCTATGGAAACTAGTATGTAGTTTTTCTGGTTCGATGGCAGGTTGATTGGCCAAACGAAGTCCAGTTCCCATCGTTCAAATAGTTCTACTACCAATTTTGGTTGTAGTGGAATTTCATCAGTTTGGCCCGGACGACCCATTCTTTGGTAACTATCGCAGGCTTGGACATATTTTTTTGCATCTTTAAAAATCGTAGGCCAATAATAACCCAATTTTAATACTTTGTGCCTCGTTCTGTGATATGCAAAATGGCCACCACAAGGTTCACTATGACAGGACCGTAGAATGTCGTAAATCTTGTCTTCCTGGATGCATCTGTGTATATGCATATCGGCTCCTATATGAAAAAGGTATCCACCGATCCAGGAGAACCTAACACTGCGTTGAACAATCAACTTATGTTCCCTTGATGTTAAATGTCTGGGCAACTTTCCTATTGCCAGGTAGTTTTCTACATCTACGTACCATGGGGTTTTTACTGCTACAACGAATAGATGTTCATCAGGAAACTAATCATCCATTGCCGGTGTGTCATCTATCTTAGGAACCATGGATAGGAAGTATTTAACCACATTCTCCTTCCCTAGACGGTCTTTGATCGTTATATCGAATTCCTATAAAAGTAGCAACCAATGAGTTATTCTCTCATTTGTAATTGGTTTATTGGCTAGATATATAATGGCAGAGTGATCAGTATACAGGAGTACTTGATATCTAGTTATATAATGTCTAAATTTATTGATAGCATAAATGACAACCAAGAAATATTTCTCAGTCACTGTATAGTTTAATTCAGCAAGAGTAATATTTTTGCTGATATAATAAATAACATAGGGCTTTTTGTCTTCTTCTTGACCAAGAACTTCCCCTATCATTGTTTCTGATACATCCGAAGAAATGTGAAAGGGCAGCTTCCAGTTAGGACCGTGTAGGATTGGTGTCGTCGAGACCCGTTTCTTTAAATCTGTAAAAGAAGTGTCACATTTATCACACCAAGGGAATTCAACGTTTCCAGCTAATGCACACAAGGGTACAATGATTTGTGGAAATCTCTTTATAAACCTGCGATAGTACCTTGCGTATCCAAGAAACTGCGTACCTCTGTCTGCATACAAGGTGTGGCCAAAAAAAGGATTATTCTATTTTTTCTGGGTCTACCTATATTCGAGCTGCAGAGATGTAGTGTCCTAGTATTACTCCTTTGGTCACCATCATGTGGCATTTTTCATTTCTTAAACATGATATGGTAGTAATACATCATTCCAATACCTTTTCTAGAATTTCTAGCGCTTGATCGAAGTCATCTCCATATGGAGTAAAGTCATCCATGTAAGTTTCAAGTTCCTCATTTATTAAATCAGAAAAAAATGTTGAGTATAGCTCTTTGGAAGGTTGCTGGGGCATTGCATAGTCCGAATGGTAATACCCTATAGGAAAATGTACCCCATGGGTAGGTAAAGGTTGTTTTATCCTGGTCTTTGAGGGCTATCTGGATTTGATTGTAACCGCTGAACTCGTCAAGAAAGGAAAAGAACCATTTCCTTGCCAATGTATCAAGGACTTGGTAAATAAAAGGAAGGGGGAAGTGGTCCTACTGTGTTGCCTTATTCAGCTCTCTGTAATCCACACAGATTCTCCACTTCCCATTTTTCTTAGGAACGAATACTAGGGGAGAGACCCATTTTCTGTATGAGATAGGATAAATGAAGTTTACATCCAGTGGCTTCTGCAATTCATCTTTTACAATGTCTTTTAGATGTGGGTTTAGCCTTCATTGAGGTTGCTGAACAGGTCAAGCCTCCTTGTCAGTATAGATGTGATGAGTGCATAGCTGAGGGTCTATACCCTTCATGTCTGGGTAGTCCCAAGAAAATGCTCCCTGATACTTCTATAGAACCTTTATGAGCCTTTGCTTTTGGTTACTATGCAGATTTCCATTGATATTTTAAATTTTCCCTGGCTCAATTTAAATGGGTATGCTGTTGCGCACAACGGTTGTCGGTATGTGTTGATTATCAAGGTCTACCAAGGGATCTTCTTGTGGTTCATCGTCAAGAACTGTTTTTAACATTTGGTATTTTAAGTTTTCAGGCGTAGATGGCTGATTCATGAAGTTATTGATTACAACGTCTTCAGTTTGATCCTTAAATTCAAGAGCTGCAACTATGACCAGTGGTGAACGGATATTTTGTTCCTAGTATGTATGTGGATGTTTGTGAATATTTATCGTGGGTATAATTGGCTTGGCAGATGGGTAAATGATAATATTTTTTAGTTAATCTTCTCTAGCAATGGTCATGCTGCCTATCCGATAGCCTATGTAAGCATCGACTGTTTCCAACCAAGGTCGACCAAGTATCAAGGGGTGTTCATCCATCCTACTCTTTGGGTTAATTACTAAAAAGTCAGCTGGGTACTCCCATGAGTCCACAGAAACCAGAATGTATTGTAATATTCCTTCTGGTCTGATAACAGATCTGTCAGCAAGTTCCAACAAAGTAGCTATGGGTTCTAAATCTATTATGCCTAACTTCTCGAAAGTCTCTGTAGTTAATATGTTAATGGCCTCCCCTAAGTCAACCAATGTGTTTGGAAAGGAGTGGCTAGAGATTTTCATAGTTACTATGGGGTTCCCTGGATCCTCATATTTCACGAGTGTTTCCTTACCCAACAATAAGTCAGATAGTGCCCCTACCACAGGAACAATGGGTATGGTTTTTTCTTTCCTCACCTGTTTCTTTCCACATAGTTCTTTAATTGTCCTGGCATAGATGGGAATGTCTTGTATAGCTTGCAAAAGAGGAATTTTAATGCAAAGGTTTTTTAATTCCCCTAGGATGTTGAAATCTGGAGAGACTATCAGTCTAGGCAACATTAATCTTTTAGGGAATGAAGGGGGAGAAATCCTAAGGTTTTCAGGCTTCTGTTGATTAACCTTTCCCTGCTCTATTTCTGTTTCAGTCATATTTGTTTATCTAGGCTCTGTTGAAGTTCTAGATTCAAGCTGTGGCAAGGTTGTATCTTTTGTTGGTGAAATAATACGTCCTGATCTCAGCCTTAGTTCATTACATTGCTTCTATTCAGTTTCGGGGTTTGGGTTTTCTACAATCTGAATTAGCTGAACCGACCTGTTGTTGGGGTTAGGATTGGGTTGAGCCAACAATTGAGGCCGTATGATAGGCCAAGGGTTGTGTTGGACTGGGTATGGAGCTGGTAATGTAGGTTTATTTTGAACTCTTGTCCCCTTCGGTAGGTTGGTCGTTCCCAGGGGTCGTTGCTAGTTCTAAGGCCAGTTTGTGGTTTGTGAAGGGGAGGCTGGCCATTGGGTTTGGTAGGGAGTGTTTTACCAATACGGGGGAGAACAAGGAAAACTTGGCCAATTTTTTCCTGAAGAGGGTTTTGTTGGCCAAGGCAGCATAGGAAATGATTAAGATGGCCAAGTAGAGAAAGGCGGTTGGTTCTGCCAAGCTGCTGTAGGGTTTTGCTAGTTAAACGATGGGGAAGAAAAGAACTGAGCCAGGTCTTGTGGAATACCTAGTCATGCTTGCCACTGTTGACGCTGGTTCATTAGATAGACTGGTTCTATCTCTTCTTATGCTTATTTAAAAACTGCCTTCGGCCCCGGAAGCGAAGGGAAATGGTCCGTAGCATGGTCCGTGGTGCAAATAGCGCATGTCTAGACCATGTCTAATGAACATTCCCTTTGGTTGTGCTTCTTCCGATAACGTGGGAAAAAGACGACTAAGTTTTGTTATGCTATAGCTTTCTTCTGCTTGGCTTGTAGGACATCTAGCTGTGTTTTCAAGGTGCCCAAGATATAAGTTTTGAAATCTTCTAAAATATTACCAAATTCTGCTCTGGTCACGTTGCCACGGGAGTGCTTAGGATCCCTTGTAGCTGAGTCTCGCCTGATTTTCCTACTTTTCGTACTACCCCAAGAGCACCTGATACACAGTGAAATATTATCATCATATTATTCTTGGTAGATGTCCCCTTTTCCCATTATGTTAAGTGTTTCAACCCATTCTTCTTTCATTCCCTTAATCATTTTTGCTTTTAAGATGTCTTTTGAAAATGCAGTATACGGAGACCTTTATAAATTATATTGAAATATTTCGACGTACTCTTCTAATGTCTCATTGTATTTTGCAGACATATTGAAGATTTCATATTTTAATTCTCGAATACGACAATAATCTTGATATTTATTAAGGAAAGTGTTCTTCATCTGGTACCAATTATTGATGGTTCCCCCACCGAGCCCCATGAACCAACGTAATGCGGTCCCTTTCAAGGTAGAGGGAAATAATTTTAGTTTTTGAGGGTCAGTGGTGTAGTCATATCCCCTACATAAGACATCGAATTCAAATAAAAACGCGTCAGGATCTTCCGAGGTCAGCCCATGGAAGGTGGGGATGTTTTGTAAGGGAATGGCTTTCATAGGGGAATTTGCAGCATGATCAACAATGGGATATTCCAATGTTGATGTCTGCCTCTGATTCTGGTTTTGATTGTTTTCCATTTGGTCAAAGATATGCCAATAATCTTCGG
This sequence comes from Pinus albicaulis, assembly GCA_034641835.2. Lineage (NCBI taxonomy): Eukaryota > Viridiplantae > Streptophyta > Pinopsida > Pinales > Pinaceae > Pinus > Pinus albicaulis. Next base: position 688,450,353 of record CM076571.1, on the reverse strand, counting down.
GGATTTCTTATTCTGGAAGAATAATCTTAGTGGAATTAGGGGGCGGATGCAGAGGAAGCCTTATGGCACTTCCCCGATCTGGGATACTGAGTGTCTCTGTCTCGACCACTCTCTCAGGGGATCTAAGCTTTGGAGTTCTTACCTGTATTGCACTGCTGGTTTCTCCTTCCCCTTCCTGTAAATTACAAGAACCTCCCTCTCTCAAAGGATCGGTACTTGCGTAATCAGAAGTCTGAAGGCTTTGTTCATATCCCTCTGTTCCACTGTGAATCTTGACGTGGGCTACAAATGGTGAGGCTACTGCCTGAGGGAGTGAAGTAGTAATTTGAATATGAATGGTTCTGGTTCCTACAAATGCTTGGGATTCAACCTTCTTAATTATTTCATCTATATATGTTGTTCTACCAAGGATCACTGGTCCTTTGGGTTTCGTAGAATTAAGTGGATGATTTTGATTTGTTTCTATCTTTTTATTCCTATTCATAAAACAAGAGAACCTATTCTACTAGCCTCTGCACATTTGCTGAGAAGTGGGCTAGAGAGAAAGCATTTTTCTTGCCAGTATGAAGGTTCTTACCTCTTGTTTTTAATACCCAGTTCTTCGCAGCAAAAGAGAAAAAGATATGAAGGCCATCACTCTTAAACACTCTCCCTGTCAACGACGCCAAAAGTGTTGGTTCATAAAGGTGACTGCTACATGAAACTTCAATGCTTCTCATTCAATTGTCAACCCAGGGAAAGTCTTATTATTTCAAGAGTGTGAGCACAGTATATGCAAGTGATATCAAAGAAAAACTACTCTACATTATCATAAAGAGGATTATCTAATTCTTGAAGTTCAATCAATTCAAAGTGAAATGGAATTATAAAACGCTGTTTAAATATTCTGTCTAAGTAAGCATAGAAAAGAGCAACCTACGATTGAACATCACACTGATGAATTGAACAACAACCCTACTGAATTGAACAGAAAATTCAATAAATTGAACAACAATTATTTATCTAATTTTGCAATGTAATTCTCTTTTAAATTAAATAGATGACATCTCTCTGAATCAATTAAAAACTAGACGCCTTACAGTAATGATTAAGGGATCCAACTTTAGCTATATATAGAATTGAACAACAGTCATGCTAAAACTAATGAAACGTGCATAAAGCATCAAGAAATGATGAAAGAATCTAAATAATTACGAAATTATTGACTGTAAGCAAGAAGGTATGAATGACGAACTATTCTAATGAAAGATAAAGCTGGAGCATCTTATGTTCACAATTCGACCAATTAAATGATATCTCACGAAATTTATTAGATGACTAAAACGTAAGTTCTGTAATTGAACATATAGCACAGAGATTAGCCAAGAAACTCCCAGGGCTGGGCCCAAACCACCAGAAGTATACTGCCACGGAAAACTCAGAGATCCAAAAACGCCAAAACCTTTATTAAGCTGAAAGTTAATACATTGATATAACTGGACAATTCTGTCCTGATACGTCTATTACAGAAGAAAGTCTCTATTCTGATCCCTCTATCTTGTTCGTTTTTGGCCTTTTAAAGGTGATTCCAACAGTGCTAACAGTATTTTCCATACGGGATCCTATTGCTTGTGGATGTCGTTTGAGTTCTTCATACGTGGAGGTGCCTTTTCGTCTTCTGCCAACCCATGGGAGTCATTATGATCTCGATAGTCTCTCTTTTTCAGCTGTCTTCCAGTTATCATCGATTCAGCTTCTTTGTTTCCCTGTAAATAAAGATACAACAAGTCAATTTCCCGTTGTTAAACATTCCTTTTACCATCACTTCATTTTGTCCCTAATTTACATTAATTTTACTTTCCTTTACTATTAAGACGAGGAAAAATTCATAAGGTGCATAACAATTCGTGGTAAAGGTAGGGTAAAAACGTACCTTATTCTTGGCCCAACAGTTATTTTCTTGAAAATAAATGTAGAATAAAGAGGGTAACTAGTGATATATTTTCATGGGTGGTGAAAAAGAAAAGATAAAAGTTAGTTATATGAATTTTCTTGGAAGGGTTTCCATGAATTTGCGTGCAAATGTTACCTATGTTTTCATTCAAAGTCTAAATGAGTGCACAAATATTGGATAGGAGTTTTGTGCATGATTTAATGAAAAATAATGATTATTTTTATAAAAGATGCATATGAATCTTGTTCATACAAGAACAAGAATGCATAGCAGTTTAAGTTAGCCCTGTGAATGTTTCTTAGGTTTTATGCATAAAATATATATGGTCATCTATGGTCATTTCCTGAAAGGGAAGCATGTGAAACTACAAGTATAAAAACAACAAAACTAGGTTATGTTAACTTCCTATTGCAAATGAAGTATGCATTTGTTTTCATGAAAAGAATAGTTAATGATGGTAGGATTCTAAGAAGAAAATAATGTGTTGCCTACGTTAAAGAAGAGTTATTATGAAAAGCTCTTGCATGAACAAAGAATAGTGATTGTGTTGGAGATTTATGTTCTTTGCATAGAAGATCTATTGAGCTATATCCATCTCGAAAAATTATATGTGAATACATTATGCTATCATAATTATTATGTAAGTTTCTTTCGGAATAAGATCATGTATATACATGCAAGATTTTTATTATCTTTCATTGGAAAGAATATACAGTTGTATGTGGGAAATGATAACATGTTTAATTCGCCTACATTGGGAAATATTCTTTGGAAAAGAGGATGGATTACATGCATAAAACCCATAATAATGTGTTGGTTTCCTTGGAATATATATGTGGTAATGTTTGTATAATATTTGGAAAAGAATACATGTATTTGTATGTTTTATTACCTAAGTTTTATGGAAAAGTAAACATGTTTTGCATGCTTTATTATGATAAAATTCCCTCGAAAAGGAAAAGTGTGTTTGCGGGCTTGATTGTGTTAAGAATTGCATTGGGAAGATTCTTTTGGAAACTATATGCATTTGTATGCATAGGAACAACATTTGTTGTGTTAGATTTCTTTACATGAACCAAAAGTAATAGCTTAAGGGTTAGTTATTTTGATTAAACTTATGTAAATCGCATGCACGAAGATCGTCACTAATGTATCGATTTATTTTAAAGAAATGCTTGGAATGTAGCTATTGTCTTGTAGGAATGTGTGCTTATGTGAGGGAAATATTAGTAAATGTGATTGCTTATAACTAGCGCATATGTTAAGAATTCCATTGGGAAGATTATTTTGGAAACTATATGCATTTGTATGCATATGAACAAAATTTGTTGTGTTAGCTTTCTTTACATGAACCAAAATAATAGCTTAAGGGTTAGTTATTTTGATTAAACTTATGTAAATCGCATGCACGAAGATCGTAACTGATGTATCAGTTTATTTTAAATAAATGCTTGGTAGATGTAGCTATTGTCTTGCAGGAATGTGTGCTTATGCGAGGGAAATATTAGTAAATGTGATTGCTTATAACTAGCACATATGCAGTGCTGTTAAAGGAAGCATGTCAACATATTTTACCTGCATGTCATGAATGTACATGAGTATATGGAGAAGCATCACTAGTATAGATTTATGAATGGATTGTTTAATACCTTATGAATCTTGACATCAATGTAAGTTGAAGACAACATTAGCAGGAAATGATGGTGGCTTGTACAAAGGAAATATTATGTTTAACATGGTGGCAGGTAAATGATTAATGGCTCATGCAGATAAGTGTGAGCTGCAGGATGGTCCATTGTACGATGGTCCTTTATAGGTACATTCATGCCACCAAGATATGAAGATATGAAGATTAGTGGGTAAATGCTATCATATTTATTGTAATGGCTTTAAGCTAGAAATTTTCATATTTCCTTGTAAGATTTATAACAATGGTTAAGGGATGGTCTCCCTTATAATCCATTGAGTGAGGGGTGAAAACCCTCATGAGAATTTAATAATAAAATTAAAATTTTGCTGGTTTTTACCCTACGAGGTTTGTAGAGTATATTGGTGTTCAATGATGTGATTGATTATTGTGTCAAATTAATGATGTTAATTCCTTTCTTGTGTGATGTTCATAATGTCAAGTATGTGATGACTACATGAATAATGAAATGAATGCAAGGTTACATCATACAATTTTATGTTAATATAAAAAAATAAAGATTGTTAATGGTTAAGAAACTTACTATTCTTATCCTAAGGTTACACTATGAAGTGGTGAACATTTTATCTAATGATTAGTAAGAGATATTTAATAGTGATTTGGATAAGTTACCCGTGGGTAACTTGTATAATAAAATTTAACTCGTTGCATTTCCATGTGAGGTTATCGGTGTATGTTACAAGTGGTATCAAAGCTAAAGGTTGCAGCACTGGTGCCTTTGGGATTTGTTAAGCGAAAAGAAATTGAGGTATGCTACTAATGGACATCAGTTAAGGTATGATTCTAGCAATCTACATATTGATTGATATATGCAGTAGTATAATTTTGACATGAGATGTGTGATTCATTTTTATAACTACATTGAAGAGTAATAAGTAATAAATGTTGCTAAAAAAACAGTTTTCATAACATTGGAATCCTGTTGAGGATAAAAGACAATAATTTTTTTTTTGTACTTATGAACAACCTGAGTACTCACTAGTGAAAGTGAGAGTTGACTATTAACATTTGGGTATATGACATATTACTCATAAATTTAATCTAAAGTTACCATGCACTACTTGAAAAAGATGAATCTGTATAGTGATGGTGCGTGAAACTAATGCATGAATGCAAAAGATGAGGAAAGTCCTTGAAGAGGATGCTAGACTGTTTTAAAATGAAAATGAATGAACCCATTCAGATATTAAAAATACACAACAGGTCAAGTAGTGAGACTTGACTATAATGAATAGTTGTTGAATGAATAGTTTTTGAATAAGTCGTGTCACAGATGTATTAATATTATTAGTGGGATTGATTAGTTAGTGTGGTATGACTAACTAATAAAACCTATATGCATGAATTGGTTTTGATTAAATATTATTACAAGTTGTGAACAAGTAGTTACTTCATGTGTCAGACTGTTGGTAACAATACACTATTGGAATTGGAAAATGTTAGACTGTTATCCGTGGGACTATTACCCTAATCATTATTGATATATACACATTAATGAATGTTTGTATATAAGCGTATGCATGAAACTAAAATTATTTTGAAAGTGAATATTTTTTTTAACAATGCATATTTATGATTAGTGTTGTTGATGAGATTAAGCATGGTTAGCTTAATGGCAACAAGAAAACATGTGAAAGTAAAATGTTGCAGTGAAAATTGCAACGGTAACTGTTAAACTATCATGTTATGATGTGCATGATTTTTTTATTTGGGAAATAATAATGTATAACACATGTATGTTATTCATGTTCCCTGTTAATTTAGATATCATTGGATCCATGTTGAGGGTCAAGTATGATGTATGATGTAGATAAATTTTCTTTTTCCTTATGTATAAAGTGCATATGGTTCATTACGTAAAATAATGTGGGAAAGAATGCTAAAAGAGAAATTTAACATGCTAGACAGTTGTGAACAATTATGAAAGGCTAGAAGGCCTTGGGTTGATGGTGGTTGCCTGCCCAGAGGGGTTGATGGCGCTTTTCTGCCTGGATTTCCTCTCCCTAGAGATAGATGATTTCAGTAAGAGAAAAGAGTTGGCCAAGATGGTGAAGAGGAAAAACTTGAGGCAACTCCATTTATTTTGGAGCTTGTTGGAGGTGGTCCAAAATTCCTCATAGACAGGACACTGTCAGAGGAATAGGTATGATGTTGCCAAGAGGAATCCTATACTGGACCTTGAGTGGTCATTGAAATTCTCAAGCTGGTTTGCTCGTGGAATTCCATACTGGACTTGGAATGGTTTTTTGTCAAATAACTGTCTAGATGTGAAAATGACTCAATTTGGTTGTGGAAACTGACTCCCATGGGTTGGGAGGAGAATTTTGTTTACCATTGTGGTTCTCATAGCGGAACAAGTTAAGTAATCAGTTATGTGTTATATTAAAATGAATTTTCACATGATTATGTAAATATCTTATGTAGATATTGAGAGGAAAGGAGCCTAGTGCTTGAAAAGGAATTACTGAAAGTATAAGTTCCTTTATTTTATTACTATTCTTTTGAATGTATTAGCAGGGGCTAGGACAATATGCACATGGTGCATTGATTGACCATTTGTACGATTAGAGAGCTATGAGCTCTCTGAGTACTTTTTGAAGTACTGTGTGGAAGTCTTTAGCGGGAGCTAAGACAATGTGCACGTGGTGTAGTGATTTATAATTTTTATGATTTATCATGAATAGAGGATTGGTTCTCTCTAAAGACTGGGAATAGTACCGTGACCAAAATATCACTTGAAATTGCATGAATGAATGATAGTTTAAAGTATTTCATTTGATTGGAAATGGTGTGACTAATGTGATTGAATTTGTTAGTCATACATTACAGGCTACTTTCCATGGAGTTTTTATGGGTTGTTCAACCATTCTCAGAGAGCTTGTGTAAAAGTCATCATTACTTCCAATAGTAATTGGTAAGTACTGGTAAGTTGGTATAGATATTTTCTATATTTTTATAAATTTGAATAATGGATAAGTGGTTAAAAATGGAAATGGAATATTTTTTGAGCTATATATGCTTATGAAAATGGATAAAAATATTATTGTTTCAATTAATGGAATTTAAGGAAATGAAAGTGTTTCATTGTGAAGGGGATGGACCCCCTTTGGGTTGTTTATATGATTATATCATGAGTATAAGTTTAATTTCAGTGAGAGAAGCACACCAAGGACGATGTTATCTTAAGGGGGGGAGTATGTAACATCTCTAAAACCTCGTAACTAGATGTGGAATTAATAAAAAAATATTATTAATTTAATGGAGTTAGTTTTCATAAGGTAGTTAGGGTTCAGTAAGGTAAAAATACCGAAGAGTAACCTTATTATTTTTACATAAAGGTGATAATAAGGGAGGAAAAAAAGACTTCCTTTTGATATTACAACCAGGAGCATTAGCAGGAGAGTCTTTCATCGTTATTACGAACAAGGATTAGTGTTGTTGGACTCTGAAGAGCTTGAGAGAATTAGCAGCGGATCATGGGGTGTTTCGATTACATCCGTGGTGTAGCTAATAAGATTGCGAGTTGACAGATCAAGAAGGTTGTTTGCATGTCGTTGCATGCAACACAATTGTATTGTTCATACTTGCAGATATAAAAGAAAAGGGACAAAAGTTGAGGCCTTGAGGCTCAAATATGAAGATGGATACAATGATGGAACTTTATGAGTAAAAATATAAGTAATGTTTTTTTTGTTTCCGTGTAATATTGAATGGTTCTTGTGTTTGATTATTTTATTCAAAATACTTTCCATGTTTACGTGTTTATGTGGGTAAATGTGGGTAAAATATAAGAGGAGCTCGATTATTTGAGAGATTTTATATACCTCGTACAAAAACTAGATTTTAATTAATATCTACTATGTTATATATGAATCTAGAGAGGAGCTAGATTCTTTGAGAGGTTTTATATACCTCGTGCACAAACTAGATTTTACTTAATATCTACAATGCTATATTTATTGGAAAAGAAAATACCTTGTCCATGCACAAAGAAAAGTTGATTATGTTAAATATATGGAAAGAAATATATAAATATTTATAAATATTTCATACGCAATAAAAGATAAGATGCATGCTTTTTATTTTAAAATGGGATTTTGTACTAATTTTGTTTATGAAATGATAATAAATCCAAGATTATTTTCTTGAAAATGCAATGATAAGAAATCCAAGATTATTTTCTTGAAAATGTAATGATAAGAAATCCAAGATTATTTTCTTGAAAATGAAATGATAAGAAATCCAAGATTAATCCAAGTTATTTTCTTGAAAATGAATGTAGAATAAAGACGACAACTAGTGATATATTTTCATGGGTGGTGAAAAAAAGAAGAAGATAAAAGTTAGTTAGATGAATTTTCTTGGAAGTGTTTCCATGAATTTGTGTGGAAATGTTACCTATGTTTTCGTTTAAAGTGTGCATGAGTGAAAAAATATTGGATAGGAGTTTTGTGGATGAATTAATGAAAAATAAATATTATTTTTATATAAGATGCATATGAATCTTGTTTATACAAGAACAAGAATGCATAAAAGTTTCAGTTAACCTTGTGAATGTTTCTTAGGTTTTATGCATAAAATATGGTCATCTATGGTCATTTCCTGAAAGGGAAGCATGTGAAACTACAAGTATAAAGACAACGAAAGTAGGTTATATTAACTTCCTGTTGCAAATGAAGTATGCATTTGTTTACATTAAAAGAATAGTTAATGATGATAGGATTCTAAGAAGGGAATAATGTGTTTCCTACGTTAATGAAGAGTTATTATGAAAAGATCTTGCACGCACAAAGAATAATGATTGTGTTGGAGATTTATGTTCTTTGCATAGAAGATCTATTGAGCTATTTCCATCTCGAAAAATTATATGTGAATACATTATGCTATCATAATTATTATTTTAGTTTCTTTCGGAATAAGATCATATATATGCATGCAAGATTTGTATTATCTTTCATTGAAAATAATATACATTTGTGTGTGGGAAATGATAGCATGTTTAGTTAGCCTACATTGGGAAATATTCTTTGGAAAAGAAGATGGATTATATGCATAAAACCCATAATAATGTGTTGGTTTCCTTGGAATATATCTGTGGTAATGTTTGTATAATATTTGGAAAAAAATACATGTATTTGCATGTTTTATTACCTAAGTTTTATGGAAAAGGAAACATGTTTTTCATGCTTTATTATGCTAAAATTCCCTCGAAAAGGAAAAGTGTGTTTGCATGCTTGATTGTGTTAAGAATCCCATTGGGAAGATTATTTTGGAAACTATATGCATTTGTATGCATAGGAACAACATTTGTTGTGTTAGCTTTCTTTACATGAACCAAAAGTATTAGCTTATGGGTTCGTTATTTCAATTAAATTTTTGTAAATCGCATGTACGCATATCGTAAGCGATGTATTAGTTTCTTTTAAAGAAATGCTTGGCATATGTAGCTATTGTCTTGCAAGAATGTGTGCTTATGCAAGGGAAATATTAGTAAATGTGATCACTTATAACTAGCACATATGTTAAGAATTCCATTGGGAAGATTCTTTTGGAAACTATATGCATTTGTATACATAGGAACAACATTTGTTGTGTTAGCTTTCTTCACATGAACCAAAAGTAATAGCTTAAGGGTTATTTATTTTGATTAAATTTGTGTAAATCACATGCACAAAAATCGTAACTAATGTATCAATTTCTTTTAAAGAAATCCTTGGTAGATGTAGCTATTTTCTTGTAGGAATGTGTGCTTATGCGAGGGAAATATTAGTAAATGTGATTGCTTATAACTAGCACATATGCAGTGTTGTTAAAGGAAGCATGTCAAGATATTTTACCTGCATGTCATGAATGTACATGAGTAGATGGAGAAGCATCACTAGTATAGATTTATGAATGGATTGTTTAATACTTTATGAATCTTGACATCAATGTAAGTTGAAGACAACATTAGCAGGAAATGATGGTGAATTGTACAAAGGACATATTATGCTTAACATGGTGGTAGGTAAATGATTAATGGTTCATGCAGATGAGTGCGAGCTGCGTGATGGTCCATTATAGGTACATTCATGCCACCAAGATATGAAGATATGAAGATTAGTGGGTAAATGCTATCATATTTATTGTAATGGCTTTAAGCTAGATATTTGCATATTTCCTTGTAAGATTTATAACAATGGTTAAGGGATGGTCTCCCTTATAAACCATTGAGTGAGGGGTGAACACCCTCACGAGCGTTTAATAATAAAAGTAAACGTTTGCTGGTTTTCACCCTACGGTGTTTCCAGGGTATATTGGTGTTCAATGATGTGATTGATTATTGTGTCAAATTGATGATGTTAATTCCTTTCTTGTTGTGATGTTCATAATGTCAAGTATGTGATGACTACATGAATAATGAAATGAATGCAAGGTTACATCATACAGTTTTATTTTAATGTACAACAATAGAGATTGTTAATGGTTAAGCAACTTACTATTCTTATCCTAAGGTTACACTATGAACTGGTGAACATTCTATCAAATGATTAGTAAGGAATATTTAAGGTTATCGGTGTATGTTACATATATTGAGATATTTATAAGAGAATTAGATTTTTTTTAATTATTTTATATTTATAAAGTTATATAAAATTATATTATTTAAGATAGACATGGAAATATTTTATTTATTACTTGAAGAGTGAAAGTGAAATATCAAAGAACCAAGGTAAAATTAAAGTGAAATACTCTATAACTTTTTTTTTTTTTAAGGACCTGACATACTTATACATATTCCTATTGTAAAATAAGTCTCTCCATGTTTTTAATTATTTATTTGTATGGTTATTTAATTTTTGTTTTTTGTTTTGTTTTGGTTGATTTTAGAGATTTTTTTGTTTGTTTGTTGAGAACATGACATACTTACACATGTCCCCTCATACTGCAAAATAAACCTCTAAGCTCAATCAAATTAATAACTATAATTAATATATGCAATAAGGTATATTATATATTTAATATTATAAACTTTAATATTAAACACAATAGTAAATTAGTATCTTATTAATCTGTCATTAATGTTGTATTAAATTTTTATTAAAATTATTTAAATATTTTTATATTAATGTATTAATAATATTATATAAATGTTTTAATATGATATTAATGCGATAATTAAATATTAATAATATATTAAATATTAATATTTGTATTAAATAAGTGGGATTATTTTAATATAGTAAGTAGTATTATTTGGATATTAAATAGATATACTATTTAATAGTTAACAAATATATTTATTTATAAAGTGTCATATTTGTAATTTTAAATATATATTTTTTATTGTTAAATTTATTTTAAAAATAAATTTAATGTAATTTAGAGATTTAGTTACATCAGAATTACTGACTAGTTTTAATGACAGAATCTTTTTTTTCAGAAAAAAAAAAAACGCTGTATATATTAAAATATATGACAGTACACGATCATCAATACATTCTATTAATGACAGAATCTATTAGTTTTATTATTTGTTGCTATTACTGACTTTAATTTAACTAAAATTATAATTATAATTACATATATAAAAATAAATAATTTAATCATTTTTTTATTTAATTAGATTATATATTAAAGATGTAATAAAGCTATGTCGCTGAAATAGGTCATCTGTAAAGGCCTGTATAAAATGTCAAAGCGTTGTTGCGGATATAAATCCAATTTCCAGTTTAACTTACTAACATTATTTACCATATTTTTATTATTTGTGTTTTTTTAATAAATGATAAAGATACTTTTTATAAATAATTTTTTAATAAATAAAAAATAAAATTTTATTAAAGAAACTGAAAATTTGGTAGCATACTTTATTTCTATATTATTTATTGCATTATGTATTAAACCAAAAATATTTCAAGATTATCGAATCTGAAACATTCATAATTTATAATTTTAAAATTTTTCAAATCTAATTATAACATAAACTACACAGGTTACCTAATTAATAATTAAAAAACTAATTATATTTAACAAAACATTTTATAATAAATTATTTATTTATCAAAATTTATCTCTATATTAATAAAAAATAATTTAAACATATTTAAAGAAATCACCTTGGAGCAAATAATTTACTCATCCAAATTTAACCCCAATAATAACTAAATTCATAACCAATCAAAAGCCTTCGATCACTGAAACGCTCTCGCAAACTGCGAATCTCTATGTAGCGTGGAGAAGATAAAGTGCATTTGTTCATGACCTCTTCGAACGTGCCGGGTCAGAGTTCGCAAATCATTTTGGATTTTTAAATCGTCATAGTGGAGAGGTTAGGTTGCATTGGACTATAACAAACTTCATTAAATTTGAAATAACCATTATATTATATAACAATATTTTTCATTTATTTATTTTTTTGGTTTGTTGTGAAACTCACAAACATACATAGTTTTATTTGAGATTGGACTACAAAACTTGTAAGACCAAATTTCCCTACTTAATTATTGGACCACATCCTTCTTACTTCAAAAAATCTATATTTGATGTAAGACCAAATTTTCCCACCTAAACATTGAACCACATTCTTTTCACTTCCAAAAATCTATATTTGAAATTAATTATTTTAATAATATTAACATAAAACATAAAAACTCATTCTAAAATGAGTTTTTTAGTAACTAATTCAAGAAAGAGTTATTAAACAATTTGTAATGAATCCGCAACATCTTTTTGAACTTGGGGTTAAAAGTCTTCATACTACCACGACTTGATCTTTTCAATCATGTTCACTAAGATATCAGCAGACCAAACACATTACGCCAATAATGGATGCAATGAATTGATTGAATGAAGTTCAAATGACACTCCAACTATGAAGATGTATTTGCAGCCAAATTGCATTGTGACAGGTTAGACACCTAATATGATAAAGGTTGGTGTGGTGGATTGTAAAGAGTTATTATGACTTGTTGGATACTTAATTTACAAAGAGTTAGTGTGGTGAAATATGAGTCATCGACATTCAAGAAATTTTAGTAGATGAATTTAATGGTTATGAAAAATATATAAATGTATATTATGGAGTTTGAATGATAGTTTTTTTGTCGAAATTTGGTAAAAATAATTCAAAAAATCAGATAGTTGGAATGTTTGAATTGCATTTTTGATGGTGGAAATGAATTCAACATCGTAAATTTTTTTTAAGGCACCCAAAATACTGAAGTTTAACCACTATAACTCATATTTTCAAAAATATTTGCCAAAAATTTTCATAATCTGACCAGAATTTCTAGATGCTTCTGTGAGTTTTTTTAGACTACCGGATATATCATAGTGAATAGTAAATGTAATTCAACAATTTATTTTTCATATCTTATCTATTAGTTTTGTGTTGTTTGACATAATAGGGTGAATTCCTGCCTTGATTAAGTTTGAGCCACTCGTTTTGTGGCCTTCCTCTGCCTGTTTCTGACCAGACTTGGGTGTTGTCCAAACCCTGCCAATTATGCAACTATCAGACCTGTCATCTTTAGGTCTTGCCTCTGTCAACGCTTTTTGTGCCATTCTCTCCTGATTTTCTGTGCCCCTTCGATGGACATTTTTTGAAAAAAAAACATTTTTGTATCCACAGATCGCAAGTTTAGCTCAAAAATGTCCGCTCATTGATTGTCTGTAATCACATTCATATTTTTCATTTCTGTCAGTTTTGTAAATTTTGGCTTTGAAAATTTCTTCTCTGTCAATCCAAACCAAAATAAAATGAAAATTTCTTCACTGTCAATCCAAACCAAAAAAAAAATGCCATTACCCATAGGTTCCTGGAATGAAGGTGCCATTGCACGAACCTTATAATTTGTATTCCGGTAATAGTCAATATTCTCTGCACAAATAAAATACAGAGAAGTTGCATCTTTCTTCTAATAAATTATTGTCATTAGTTGGGGCTAAATCACTCGTCATTAGTCTGGCCATATCCATGGGTTTTCCACTCTTGATTTGCCATCTGCTCCTTCTATAAAACCAGGGTAGACGCATCTGTCTCATCCCTCCATATCCGAGCCGTCTTCTCTTCCTAGGGATTTTCCTGTGAGATACCGAAGGCAGCTGATTCTTCCTAGTGTTGGGTCGTTATGTGGTAATCTCTCACCTTCTCTATCTTCGGGTCTGCCTATAAATGAGTTGAGCCCTCTTTCGTCTACTCATTTGCTGATGCCAATTGAGGAGGTCTCTTCACCCAGAAATTCCATTAGAAGTGAGATTGAGTTCTTACTTTCCAATCCGGAAGTGGGCTTGGTCCCTTTACCTGTGTGCTCTGGTCCTTCGTCCCCTACTCTCATTATTAGCCCCTCTTCGCGATCGAACGTCATGATTCACAGAGGCAAAGGAATTTTGAAGAGGAAAAAGAAATTAGTATCTGTGAATGATGTAAGTGATAATTTAATGGACAAAATTTTTAGAGATGTTCCTGTGTCGATGGCCATTGGAAGGGTACTTAGAGCGCTGACCCCTACATCGGAGTCTCCTATATGAAGGTTGTGTCTCTAAATATCCGTGGGTGGGGAGGTAAGGATAAGATGTTGTCGTTCAAAAATTTCTTTGTTACTGTTAAGCCTACTATTTTTCTGTTACAAGAAACCATGGTCGGTGCTGATAGATCCATTAATGTTCTTCGTTCCATGTTTCTAGAGTGGAACATGGCGACGACTGATGCTTCAGGGCTGTCGGGTGGGTGTTCTGCTTTATGGGATATGAAGCTAGTCACCATTAAACCTTATGGTTTTTTTGGTGGTATGATACTCTCGGGTTATTGCAGGGGTTTCTGTAGGCGTATAAATGTCATTAATATATATGTGCCTTATGCTGATAAACTTTCTTTCTGGTTTCGAATGGATGACTGTGGATTCCTAAGTTTAAAAAATTGCATTATAGCGGGAGACTTCAATTGTACTTTCCACCCTTATGAGATATGGGGAGAGACAGGCAGGAATGACCCATTTGATGAGATTATTATGGGTATTATGAAGGACACCGATATGATAGATGTGCCACTGTCTAAAAACTGCCCAACATGGATGAACGGTAGGCAAGGGAAACATTTTATTGGGAAGAGAATTGATCGTTTCGTAATATGCTCTGGTCTTAGATTATGCATGAGGGACACAAAGGCTTTTGCGGAGGATATTACATTATCTGATCACAGGTCAATCTCCCTGATATGGGACTTTGAGATAAAGCCTTAAGGTTTTCCCTTTAAGTTCAATAAAAGGTGGTTGGCTGATGCTGAGTTCAATGTTATGATTAAGGAATACTTACATAACCACAAGAGGGTGGTGGGCTCTTCGGTGATGTCTCATTTGGCCATTATTCTGAGGGAGATGAAGATTGTGGTCAGAACATGGGAAAGAGATAAAATAAAAAAGGAAAAGGATCAGATCCGGTCCATACTGTTAGAAAGAAGTAGGATTAAAAAGGAGGTGGCCAATGGCAATCGGAGCGATGATTTTTGGGACAAGTTAAAACATATAGAAGGGAAGCTACGATCATTTCTAAAGAATGAGGAAGCATACTGGAGGTTAAAGAGTAGAGCTACCTGGCTGGCCGAGGGGGACAGGAACACAAAATATTTTCATAATATTGCATCAGGAAGAAGAAAGGGCAATCTGATCTGGGACATCAAATATGGTGGCAGGCATTTATGTTCCATTGAGGAAATCAAGATGGTTGTGGTTGATTACTTTGAGTCTCTATATCAGCAAAGAAGGGTTCCTGTTTTGGAGGAACACATGGATTTGGTCTGTGGTTTCCCTGTGATGTTTAAGGATGAAGATAACCAAAGGTTATTTGGGGAGGTGTCTGCTAAGGAGGTTAAGAGAGTTCTGACATCCTTCGCTGCTGATAAAAGTCCAAGGCCGGATGGCTGGTCCTCGAAATTTTTCCTTCATTTTATTGATGAATTTATAGTGGATTTGAAGGATATGGTAGAGGAAGTAAGAGTTACTGGGAAGATAAATGGAGCTATAAATTCAACACTCTTAGTTCTCATCCCCAAAAAGAAAGGAGAGCTTACCTTTGATGACTATAGACCCATTTCGTTATGTAACACCATTTACAAATTTGTTTCCAAAGTAATTGCGGAACGTATGAAAGGTGTTCTGTCAAATTTCATCACCCTGGAACAATATGGCTTTCTAAAAAATCGTAATATTCATGATATTGTTGCAGCGACTCAAGAAACAATTCATACTATCCACTCAAAGAAGCTGGAAGTGACTGTGATGAAGATTGATCTTAAGAAAGCTTATGATCGAGTAGACTGGGTTTTTTTGCGTCTTGTTTTGTTTAAAATTGGTCTCTCCAGGGAGGTGGTCGCATGGATTATGGCTTGCGTGACAAATACTTATTTAGCTGTGATTATTAATGGTTCGGTGTCAATTTTTTTTAATCCTAGCAGAGGGTTGAGGCAGGGATGTGCCCTGTCGCCACTCCTTTTTGTTCTTGTTATGGATGCACTAAGTATTAAAATTAATCAGGCAGTGGTGAGTGGTCTGTTTTATGGCATTGAAATAAGCCCTCAATTGAAGTCTACTCATAGTCTATTCATCGATGACATCCTCATCTTCGGGATGTTGATTAGAAATTGCTGGGTGGTAATGTATAACATATTAAATCTTTTTAGTGACGCTACTGGGATTTTGGCCAGTACTGAGAAGTCATGCATCTACTGTGCTGAGGGGGAGGAGGTGAAGTATCAGGACTTAGCTGTTCTTTTCAAATTTTTAAAGGCTCCGTTGGCTAATGGGATGACATACCTTGGCTTCAGAATGAAACCTGCTACCTATTCTGTGGAAGATTGGAGTTGGCTGATTACTAAATTTCGGAAGAAGCTTAACAATTAGACAGCTAGATGGTTGTCAAGAGGCAGTAGGCTGAATTTGTCGAAGGCCGTCCTTCAACAAATAAATATATACTGGGCTCATCTCTATGTTATCCCAAAGAAAATTATGAAGGAAATAAGGAAAATTATGGCAAAGTTTATATGGGGAGGGGGGAGAGATAAAAAGGCTATACATCTCGCTAAATGGGATGTCTTAACTCTTCCTAAAGATAGAGGGGTTTGGGGCATTTTAGATATGGAGCTATTTGGGCACTCACTCATCATCAAGTCTCTATGGCGATGTCTACATGGAAAATGCAAATGGCAGGATATAATCAAACATAAATACCTGGGTGATGCTACAGTGGAGGATCTGGCCATTTCGGGTTGGACAATATGTAAGTGTAAATCAAACATCTGGAAAGGATTTGGTAATATGTGGCCTATAATTATGGATCATTTGAAATGGGCTTTTGGGAATGGGTCTAAAATTCTTATTGGAAGCAGGGTGATGATGGGGATGGATGATTTTCAGCCACAAATAGAGGACCTAGTACTTTTGTTAAATCGAAAGGGGTGTTTTTTCATTCACCAGATTATCAAGGAATGGGTTGGGGTGATCCCGAGATGGAAGGATAGTGCTGAGCTGGGGTTGGATTTGAATTGGGAAGGGAAATGGGTAATGTATACGAACATGCTTAAGTCTTTGGGTCTGTACAGGTTGGCTGAGGGGGACCGACTGTTATGGGATGGTAAGAACACAAATGAAGGTCTGAAATCAAAGGAAATTTACTCGGTGCTGATAAAAAACAAGGTTGCTTTGGATACCGAATGTTGGTTTAAAGCTTTATGGAAATCTAGAGCTCAGATAATAAATGATAATATTCTTATGGCTTGTATGGAAGGATAGAAATTTAACCTGGAGAAATTTACAAAAATGAGGGTGGTAGGATCCTGGTATCTGTTTGCTTTGTGGGCTTGCAGAGGAGGATAACATCCATTTGTTTTATTCCTATCCCTATGCACTTAATACTCTGACAATTGTTTGTGAAAAGATTAAGGTCAGCACACCAGATTATCAATCGATGGAGGCCTGTTTGAGGTGGTGGCTAGGAAGAGGGGAGCAAGTCAGGTCTATTCCTATTCTTTTCCACTGGCATATCTGTTGTACTCGAAACAGAATTATTTTTGAAGGCACACTTTGTAATACAAAAACTACTGCTTTTCAAATTATATGCTCATGGGAACACTTAAAGATCAATCAAAAGCCTCCTTTTGATCTGTCGAAGCGTTTCTTCCCCCATGAGGTCTGTTACCCTGTTGGTTTTTTTGATGGGGCCTCACAACAATCTATATGTGGTTGTGGGGCATGGTTACTGATGTCTCCTGAGTGCCACTATAAAATTTACTGGAATGGTGGAGTTGGAACGAATATGAAGGCCGAAGTCCTGGCTCTTTGGGGGCTATTATGGTTTGCCAGCCAGCTGTAAATGGATAAGATTTGGATTATCAGGGATTCAAAAGTCTTAATTGACCATATGAATCATAAAGTTTCTGTTAGCGCTCAAATCTACCTCAGGCTGAAATGAGATAAAACTCAAGGCTACATCAAACCACGCTTAGCCTCGTAGCTAGCCCTACGAGGGCAGGAGAGGGCTCTCTCCGTCAATCTCAATAAACTGAGCAACAGGGTGCGAGATGACTTACGATAGGAGCTGATTTTAGGCTAGTAAAGAGATAGGTAAGTTTGATTTTGATTTTTTGGGTTTTCGCTGGAGAAATGGGAAAACAAATTTTGGGTCCGGGGATAAGGTCAGACCTTTGCAGATTTCGAGTTGGGGCGAGGTAGGTGATCGTCTTGATGCTTTTGATTTGGATATACGGACAGATTAGACCGACGAGGAGCTGAAGAGGGCAAAGAAGAACTTGGATCCTCTCCAAACAGTCGAAAACATATAGAACTAAATGAATTCAAAGGCAGAGCACGGTAAACGATGGATTCAACCTCATCTACTCATTCAATTTAGTTCAGAAGCATATGAAAGGAAAGGCATACATTAAACATGAAGAACTTACAGTAAACAGAGAGAAAACACCATCAAGAACAAAACACCACAAGGATCCCAACAAGTGCCGCAAAACCTCTGATCTTTCCTTAGCCAAAATATGAAAAAATATGTACAATGATGCCAAAAGTCTCCCAAGAGTCCAACCTGTAGAATGTATCAGAAATTACAATATATAGATCACTCTAACCCCTTCCCACACCTCTAGGGGTCGAAATCCTCCTTCTAGGAGTAGTTCCAACAAATTCTAATCAAGGAGCTAAAATCTAGGCAGCTAACAACTTGCCTCTAAAAGAGTGGAAACTGATTCATTTACATGATTTTCACTTTTTTGAGAGTGAATCTTCTAGAATAGGTAAAAATAAGCCAAAGTTACATGTCAACCATCAATTTACATCATAAAAACCCAAAAATTTCATCCATAAGCAAAACTGGTCCCAACTGGCCGAAATTCTGAGCTGGAAGTTGAAAATTCAGCCAAAAATTTAAGTGGGTAGCGCCCCTGAAACAAGTGGGTAGCGCGCCTTTCAACCTGATTTTGAGGTACTTCCCGGCATCCAAATTGAGCTCATGATAGCTCGTTGGAAAGCCCTGGATGTTGGCTATCCAACCCAAGTGGGATTTCTCAATTTGGAGCTCATTTGCCCCTCCAAAACTTCATTCTCCCAGAAGTACTTCCTGCTGGTGCAAAAGGTGGCAGCAAGGTGGTTTTCATGGTGTTTTTGAGCTTTTTGGCCATCCAGAATTTGATGAAATGCTTCAGCAATGCCTGAGGATGCATAACGTATCATGAAAAATCCAAAAATGCAAAGAGTTCCTTCAGCTAGTGTCCCAACAAAAAATGAGTATATGTGCGCGCTACCCGCTTAACTGAAAAACCTGTTTTTAGACCAAAAAATTTCAAAATGACAGAATTTTTTCCGAATTTTCTCAAATTTGGAGCGAAGACCCTCCATCATGTATCTTTCCCAGCCAACGAAGCCTCGACCAAAATCCGGAGTGGATCAGGCCTTTTCCGCCGTTTTAGTGCTTCGCTCAACCTCCTCTTCAGAATCTTCATTCTCGCTTTGCAGACATGCATGCGAGCCCAATAATGGCCTTTCATGTGACGAAGCAGGTCTTTGTCTCTATTGGCCTTCTCAATCAACTTCTCCAAATGAATGTTAACTCGTGTGAGCACAAAATCTCGATCAATTGGTGTCATGTCGCCGGGTCTCTTCCGGGCGAATTGTCGATCTTCACGGATTCGCCGCAGCTCATAAAGTTCGTGCTCATCCTCAAGATGTTTGTTGCGCTGCTCCAGATATTTTATCACCCACTGAGCCTTTTGCAATTGATCTTTCAGCGTGTCATTCTCGGCCCTTTGCTCCTGGATGATCTCCCTCAGTTTCGAGCTAGGAGAGCTCGCATCAACATCAATGATCGTGAAATCCGTGTCCCGGCCTCCTGATGGGCCCTCATCATGCATGGGCTTCTTGCCCCTGTCCTGGATCTGTACCCGTGCTGAAGAAGAAGGCGAGACCCCTTCCACATCATGTGGAGATAATACTCGCTCTGCTGATGAAGTCGGCAAGACCCCTTCCACCCTGGGTGGAGATAATACTCGCCGTGTAGCTGCAAATAAGGCCCTGTGGCCTCGCTGATATGTCATAAGCAATGGAGCACTGATCTGCCCGACCTCAGGAATGTCCGGCTGGTGTGAAGGCTCTCCCGCATCATAAACTACCTCGGGAGGCGGCTGTGACACTGTGAAAAAGTCACGGGAGATGAAATCCTCCCAAGCGATGCCCTGCTGTGCCAACTGATGTAACACTATGATCTTGATCAAAGCGTAATGATATATACTTCTATGCTGCTGTGCTGGGCTCTTCTTCTGTACAAAAATCACCATCCTCTCTATGTTGCGATACATAAAATACGGAATGTTCATCATACGTACCCTTGTGAAGTGCATCAACAAACGAACATGGTACGCAAAGAGACGTGCGAATCTGCCCTCGCAACTGAAATACCGAATGATGAGTTTCATCAACGGTGCAAACTCATTCCTCAGGAATCTGAAAGGAAAAACTCTGCCCAAGTGCCTCATATACTCAGGTTTGATGTATGGCTGATAGTAGGATTTCTCTAAATGCTGACGTTTGTTCCATTCCTCTCCTACATTTGGTATACCAGTGGCCTGAGCAATAGTCATTGGTGACAAAAATAAATCTACTCCAGCGAGATTTACACGGCCATTACGTAAATGAAGAACAAACAAGCGAGCTAGTTCACGATGAAGCTGGGTTTGTGAAATCATTTCACAGAATTGAAAACATGACTGAACCCGAAAATAATCCATTGCAAGCGGACATGCCTGCAATTGAGCCAAAGAAGTAGGCTCCTCCCTGAGATGTTTACCACCTTTTCCACCTCTATGAGGCTTCCGTGGCACATTACCCTCTGTTGTGGAATCACTGTCCGACTCCTGCTCATACTCTGACTCTGTCTCTGACATGGCTTTGAACAAGATATTTGCAATATGTATACTGATATAAATGCAGTGAAAACAAAGTTATAATGTATGTTCAACACCCAATATATATCACCCACTACCAAAGTATCACAGGAAAACAAAATTACAATGAAGATGGCTTTGTTTTAGTGGCATGGAAACTATCACTGTTTTGACCATAAGTGAGTTTCACGAATGAATGCCAACTGCAAAGTATGGGGCAAGCTTTTGGTAATGATGGGAAAAGTTTGTCAAAGAAGCAAACAAGTAGAGGACTGTGTTTATGAACTGAAGAACAGGGAGAAGACCATGACCATAGTGACACAAATTACTATCACAGTGGTAATAGAATGATAACAACAACAATGGTGATATTATGGTAATGAGGGCTATAGATTAGTCGATATAAGACTGTGCAAAATATGAAAGAGCATGAACAACAGTGACAAGATGATAACTGAGGGCGTGAGGATCATCTATACAACGTGCCAGGGTGTGAACATATCTACCATTCGAAGGTTTTCAAAATTTTCACAAAACTGCCCATACAATTTCAAAACCCTTACGGAATTAACTTGCATGTGAATGAAGGGTTCATATATTTTTCTCCAAGGATGGATTGTTTCCCCAACATCAATGACATCACAACCATATTAAAAATCAAATGAGCAATGATTAAAACCTGTTTGGAAGCTTTTGGAGTCGACTAGAATCGAATCTGGGCGCAAAAACGAATTTTCTGGGTTCTGATTTAAGTGGGTAGCGCGCTGGTTTAAGTGGGTAGCGCCCCTCAAGTGGGTAGCGCCCGTGTAATTTTGCACTGGCTGTAGCGCTCAAGTGGGTAGCGCCCCCCAAGTGGGTAGTGCGCACCTCAAGTGGGTAGCGCCCACCCCAAACTCTGTCCAGAACTCTGATAAGCACGATTTCGGCCTCCAAAACACGATTTCGACCTCTGCCTTGGCGAATTTCTTGCAAATGATTATGATTGCCATGTTTATATATGAAGGAAATATCTCATGCAATCAAATTTGATTTCAAATGTGTTTTGAGAACCCACTTTATAATGTTTTTGGCATTTTGACATTTGGTCTCTTATTACAATGCTTTCTCCTTTGGCTTTTCTGAATTTTTGAACTGATAACTTTGCTGTCTTTTGCAGGGATGCGGCACTTTAGCTTAGGAAAAGATCAGAGGCTTGCAGTGAAGCTTCTCATGGTGAAATGAATACAATTACTACAAAAATGGAATTAAACAATTTCTAGTTCCAAAACAGAGTTTTGGACTAGAAATGTTTTCAAATGCTTATGATAATAAAAATATGAAATCAAAACTTGCGAAACCAACCTCATGGCCTGCGGGCTTTATGACATGTATGCAAAAGACTCGAAAAACCCTAGACTCTAGGACTAAAGACCCTTTTTTTTTATAAACGAAACTGACATTTAATGACGATGAATGAAATGACGATAAACTCCAATGATTTTTGAGGAATTCTTAAATAGCCCTGCAGGTATAAACATGAGGAAACACATGACAACCAGACCCCCTCGTCAGTCAGTGGCATGCTCCTAGCGAAATTCAACGAAGTGGAACAAGCGAGACACCTAAGAATGAATATGCAAAAGCGAAACGATCTCTGACGGAGGGCTGTAAGGACCGACTCTAATAGTTTCTATAAATTTGGGTTCGATTTCTCATTGGTTGGAGAGAATACATATTCTAAAAGTTTCCTTTTCTGTTATTTCTTTCCACCATGTATACAGAGAGAAGAACGCTATAGTTGAATGACTATCAAAGAAAGGGCTGGAGGGAAAATTCGGGGAAATGCATTATTAGCTACATATGTCGGAGGGTCATGGAGCAACTGGAACTGTGAACTTCTTGTGAGATGGCTGGTTATGTCTCTGTCTTCTGGAAGTTATCTATAATACAATGTTCATGATAAAAATTTTGTTTCCATTTTTGTTTTGCTGTAAGTTGTAATTTTTGATGGGTCTACTGATGCAGTCGAACATATATTTCATATGGATAGGTTTATGAGCATGTCCAAGATCTCAGGACAGTGCTTGTATGGATCGCTTTGCGAGAAACTAAGAAATTTTTTGTAAACTGTTGAAATTTTTTCTGGTCAGATAACGTTTATTTCTGGTACACTATATAAAACCAAAGTATTTTTCATGTTGAAAAAAAAAATCACTCGTTTTTACATCCATTGATCCTGCATTAGCTACAAAATGGTATGAAGCTAAAATTGTTGTGGTGTTTCCTTCCAGGGAAAATGATCTCTAGCATGCATGCTTTCTACGTGGGAAGAATTTGCATAATTTCACCTTGGCTTGTGTCTAAATGGTGGCTTGTCGTAAATATAGGATTCCAAATTTATATTGCCACTGCTCTAAACCTCTCTAATCGAAGTAGTAGCCATTGAAATCGTATTCCACAATAACAGTATTCCATTCACAAATAATCACTAGTGAGGAAATCCTTTGACTGCAGAATAGTTGTAAGTTAGTACGTTGAATTGTTGTAATTTGTTGTGAGTTAATGTTTCTACTTTAGTTCTCTTTTGTGCATTGTGGATGTGAGAGGTTAGGTGGTGACAATGACCGTGTATACTCTCTCCACATGCTGGTTTATTTTCGGTGTGTTGTTGAATATATTAATCTCTGGTATTGTAACATACATCAATAATTTCACATGGAAATGCCAGGAGTTAAAATATTTTATACAAGATACTCATGGGTAACTATCGAAATCACTATTAAATATTTATTACTCATCATTACATAGAATGTTCATAGTGTAACCTTAGAATAAGAATAGTAGGTTGCTTAACCATTAACATCCTCTATTGTAGTACTTTAACATAACAATGTATGATGTAACCTTCCATTCATTTAATTATTCATGTAGTCATCTCATACTTGACATTATTAACATCACAACAATAAAGGAATCAACATCATCAATTTGACACAATAACACCAATATACCCTGGAAACCTCGTAGGGTGAAAACCAGCAAACGTTTAATTTTATTATTAAACGATCGTGAGGGTGTTCAGCCCTCACTCAATGGCTTATAAGGGATACCATCCCTTAACCATCGCTGTAAGTCTTACAAAGAAATATAGAAATATCTATCTTAAATCCATTACAATAAATATGATAGCATTTACCCACTAATCTTCATATCTTGGTGGCATGGATGTACCTACAATGGACCATCGTACATTGGATCATCTTGCAGCTCACACTCATCTGCATGAACCATTAATCATTTACCTACCACCATGTTAAGCATAATATTTCCTTCTCATAAGTCACCATCATTTCCTGTCATTGATGTCATCAACAATATCACAACATGCTTTCTTCTAACATCTCTACCTTAGTGTGAGCAAGTAATTAGCAATTCATGTCAAAGTAATTCCCAAATTATTATGACACTTCTCGCACACGCTCACATTCGTACAGGACAAATCACTACAATTGTCCAATAATCCCTTTAATGGAAAATGACACAATGTGCATTCGAGTTACTTAAACTTTAACAAAAGAACGAGCCCTTCAGCTATTGCTTCTGGAGCATGAAAATATAATAAAGCTAACTCGTTGCATGTTATTCCTATGCATGCAATGCTTATAGTTTCCAAAAGAGTCTTCCCAAAGAAATTCTTAACACCAGAGAGCATGTAAATACATGCTTTCTTTTCTGTAAAACTAATGCAATTAAAGCATACAAATATTATACTAACAATATTTTCCAATGTAGTCTAACACAACATGCTATCTTTTCCCACATATGTATATGTATATTCCTTCCAACGAAAGGTAATTCAAATATTGCATGCATATGCAGAAACTAACATAATAATTATGATATCATAAAGTACTCACATATAGTTTTTCCTAAGAAACATTATAACTCACTATTTCTTCTATCTATGCAAAGAACATATCTCTATAATAAAATGGCTATTATTTGGGCAAACAAGAGCTTATCACAATAGCTCTTCTTAATGTACGTAACACAAATTCCCTTCTTGGAATTACACATCATTTTATTTTCATGTAAAGATATACATAATTATTTCTCAAAAGGAAGTTAATATAACTTAGTTTCTTTATATAGTTTCTCATGCTTCCCTTTCACGAAATTATGATAGATAACCATCTTTTATGCACAAACCTAGGAAACCATAACAAGGTTAACTTAACCTTTTATATACCTAAGTCAAGAACTAGCCATGCAATCTTTTCAAGAGGTTACCCTTTTCAAGAAAGTACCATAATTAACCCTTATTTTGTGCATAAGAACTAAAAAGACCTTTTTAAATTAATAACAAGGTTAACCTTTTATATTGTAAACCATGCAATTAAATCAAAATACCCAACATACAACACAATAATAACTTGCTCTTTTACCCACCAGAACTTGTAACTTTTGCAAACTCTTGCAAAGGAATTAACACAATGGACTTATCTTTCACTCACAAGATACATATTTTCTTTCCAAAGAAAATCCTATGACTTATGTTAATTATGCATATAATTTTTAGAAGGTAATTCCATAAGATATTATCTTTAACCAAAATTACAGATTTTCACCTTAAGAAGGGAAATCCCAACTTATTATCTTCCCATGAAATTCTTTCTCATATATTTATTTCATCTTGATATGAGAATAAATTGGAAAATAAGTCAGGTAAATAGTCAACAGTGATTTTTTTTGAGTCACATCCCAATAAACTAATGAAATGCCCTTTTCTTGGTATATGTAACCTATCCCAAGAAATATGAGAAAAATAATTATTATTCTTTACTATTTTCTCATAATCTTTTCCCAGAAAAGCTATATGATATATATTTTTATTTATATCTTTCAACTCACAAAAAATAAAATATTATATAATAAAAATTAGCAAAGATTACTTATCTTGGCAATCGACTCTTATAAAAGAAAATGAATGGCATTTGTGGAACGTCCCTCAACTTCATCACAACCTTTCCTAAAGGAAGGGGATAAATACCCTTAATCGCCAAAAATGTAGGCCTCAACTGTTTGGCTCATGTCGAAATTATTACTCTCATATTGTGATAATTACAATAAAAAAGGCAAAACGGTCGAAGATTTTTACGTACCCAACTGTCAAGAAAGAATATAAACAGGGAGATCAATACAAATGCAAGAATAGATAGCCGGCTTCCGCCTCTCGGCTTTTCCCACTTTAAGTTCCCCATTCTGATCTCGTTAAGAGTTTTAACCACTTTACCATTCTCCGAATTGAGCCATGGATTGAATATAAATGTTTAACTGCAATGAAAACTGGGAAGGACAGGCGAATAAAATGTCAACTGTATTGGTAATTCAACTCTGAAATCGTTATGAATGAACTGAGAAACTCCTTTAAACTCTATGCAATTTCCAAAATGCTCCCGGATGTAATCTCCCCAAGGCAGTCTCTCATTATCACCTTTATGTAAAAAGAATAAGGTTACTCTTCAGTAGTTTCACCTTACCGAACCCTAACTACCTTATGAAAAGTAACTTCATTAAATTAATAATATTTGTTTATTAATCCCACATCTAGTTACGTGGTTTTAGGGATGTTACATAGTCCCCCCCTTAAGAGAACACCGTCCTCGATGTGCTTCTCTCACTGAAATTTAAACTTATACTCATGATATAATAATATAATTAAACAACCCAACGGGGGTCCTTCCCCTTTACAATGAAACACTTTTGTTTCCTTTAATGCAATTAATTGAAACGATGATGTTTTTATCTATAGTCATAAGCATGTATAGCTCAAAAAATATTCCATTTCCATTTTTAAAGACTTATCCATTATTCAAATTCATAAAAATATAGAGAAATATCTATACCAACTTACCATTACTTACCAATTACTATTGGAAGTAATGATGAATTTTACACAATCTCTCTTAGAATGGTTGAACAACCCATCAACACTCCATGGAAAGTAGCCTGTAATGTATGACTTAGAAATTCAATCACATTAGTCACACCATTTCCAATCATATGAAATATTTTAAACCAGCAATCATACATTCAATTTCAAGCGATATTTTAGTCACAAAACTCTCCCTGTCTTCAGAGAGCACTAACCCTCTATTCATGATAGATCATAAAAATTATAAATCACTACACCACATGCACATTATCTTAGCTCCCGCTAAAGACATCCACACAGTACTTCAAAAAGCACTCAGATAGCACTTAGCTCTCTAATCGTACCAATGGTCAATCAATGCACCATGGGCATATCCTAGCCTCTGCTAAGACATTTAAACAAATTAGTAATAAAATAAATGAACTTATACAATCAGTAATTCATTTTCCGAGTGTTAGGATCCTTTCCTCTTAATATCTACATAAGATATTTACACAATCATATAAAAATTCATTTTAATATAACACATAATTGATTACTTAACTTGTTCCGCTATGAGAACCACAATGGTAAACAAAATGCTCCTCCCAACCCATGGGAGTTGGTTTCCAAAACCAAATTGAGTCATTTTCACATCTAGACAGTTATTTGACAAAAAACCATTCAAGGTCCAGTATGGAATTCCACTGGAAAAATAGCTCGAGAATTCCAATGACCACTCAAGGTCCAGTATAGGATTCCTCTAAGCAACATCATGCCTATTCCTCTAACAACGTCTCGTCTATGAGGAATTTTGGACCTCCTCCAACAGGCTCCAAAATCAATAGAGTTGCCTTAGGTTTTCCCCTCTTCACCATCTTGGCCAACTCTTTTCCCTTACTGAGATCATCTATCTCTAGGGAGAGGAAATCCGGGTAGGTAAGTGCCATCAACCCCTCTAGGTAGGCAACCACCATCAACCAAAGGCCTTCTAGCCTTTCACAATTGTTCACAACTGTCTGGCATGTTAAATTTCTCTTTTAGCATTGCTTCCCATAGTAAATTACATAATTAACTATGTGCACATTATACATAAAGAAAAAGAAACTTTATGTACATCATACATCATACTTGGCTCTCCACATGGGTTTAATGATATCTAGATTAACATGGAACATGAATAACAAACATGTGTTATACATTATTATTTCCCAAATAACACAATCATGCACATTATAACTTGATAACATGTGTTATACATTATTATTTCTCGAATAACAAAATCATGCACATTATAACATGATACTTTATCAATTACCGTTGCAATTTTCCCATGGCACTGTTTTACTTTCACAGGCTTTTCTTGTTGCGATTAAGCTAACCATGCTTAATCTCATCAACGACACTAATTATAAATATGCATTGTTAAAAACAAAAAATATTCACTTTCAAATTAATTTTAGTTTCATGCATACAATGTTGTCATGCATATAAGTATATATAAATATTCGTTAATGCGTATGTGTCAATAACGATTTGGGTAACAGTCCCACGGGTAACAGTCCAAAATTTCCAATTCCAATAGTGTACTGTTACCAACAGTGTTACACGTGAAGCAACTACTTGTTCACAACTTGCAATAATCTTTAATAAAAACCCATTCATGCATATAGGTTTTATTAGTTAGTCATACAACACTAGTCATTATAGTCAAGTCTCACTACTTGACCCATTAAGTATTTTTAACATCTAAAATGCTTCATTCAATTTAATTTTAAAACATTATATCATCCTATTCAAGGACTTTCCTCATCTTTTGCATTCATGCATTAGTTTCACACACAATCACTATACACATTCATCTTTTTCAAGTAGTGCATGGTAACTTTAGTTATATTCATTAAATGTATGAGTAATATGTCATATACCCAAATGTTAATAGTCAACTCTCACTTTCACTAGTGAGTACTCAGGTTGTTCGTACAACAAAGGTTCGTTAGTGTTGCAACCTTTAGCTCTGATACCACTTGTAACATATACCAATAACTTCACATGGAAATACCAAGAGTTAAATTTTTTTATACAAGTTACCCACGGGTAACTATCCAAATCACTATTAAATATTCCTTACTCATCATTACATAGAATGTTCACCAGTTCATAGTGTAACCTTAGAATAAGAATAGTAGGTTGCTTAACCATTAACAACCTCTATTGTAGTACATTAACATAAAACTGTATGATGTAACCTTCCATTCATTTCATTATTCATGTAGTCATCTCATACTTGACATTATGAACATCACAACAAGAAAGGAATTAACATAATCAATTTGACACAATAATCAATAACATCATTGAACACCACTATACCCTAGAAACCCCGTAGGGTGAGAACCAACAAACATTTAATTTTATTAGTAAACGCTCGTGAGGGTGTTCAACCCTCACTCAATGGCTTATAAGGGATACCATCCCTTAACCATCATTGTAAATCTTACAAAGAAATATAGAAATATCTAGCTTAAAGCCATTACAATAAATATGATAGCATTTATCCACTAATATTCATATATTCATATATTGGTGGCATGGATGTACCTACAATAGACCATCGCACATTAGATCATCCTACAGCTCACACTTATCTGCAGGAACCATTAATCATTTACCTACCACCATGTTAAGCATAATATTTCCTTCTTATAAGTCACCATCATTTCCTGTCATTGATGTTATCAACAAGCTTCTATAGAATGATTAGATAAAGCCTTAATCAATAAATAATCAATTTTTAAGTGATCCTTTAACACTTATTCATGTGCATACATGCACTAGTAAAAAATGATGAAATTGGTGACTAGGTGACTAAAAAAGTTAGTCAGCACAATTATTTCAAGTGAATTACTACTAAATTTGAGAAATTTTAAGTGACCGAACTAAAAATGACTAACTTAAATGACTAGTTTAGTCTAGGGATAAAATATATGACTAGATAATAAGTGACTAAACTAAAAACAACTAACTTAAATGACTAACTAGTCGTTTAAGTTAGTCATTTTTAGTTTGGTCACTTAAAATTGCTCAAATTTAGTAGTAATTTACTTGGAATAATTGTGGTGACTAACGTTTTTAGTCACCTAGTCACGAATTTCATCATTTTCTACTGGTTCACATGCACTGAGTGAGTGATTGATGAATACCTAAAGGAATTAAACCAAATTAATCGTGGAGGTTAAAACTACAATTGAAAAAAGAACATTAACACACACGTGATAATTCACACTAGAATTCATCCTCTCATCGTCAAGAGTTGATGAATAAAATGTTAATTCTTTGATGAAACTAATGAAACCAAGATGATAATTATCAAACCTTAATGAAGTAAAGAAAGTCTTCACAAGGAGGATATGTATTTCATCCAATTAAAGATTGAAAGACATGCTCTTTTTTTATTTCAAGGAAAACTTTATGGATAAACTTGAGATTGAAAACTCATTAGAGTGACTTGAGCTACACTTGAGATGGATTAAAATGATTTCCATTAATTTGTAACCCAAGAGTATATTTAATATGTTGTAAGTCTATAGTAATAACATACGATTTAGCAAGGGTCAAGACATCTCTAAATACACTTGTGGGGTGGTCACACTCCTTGGGGAAACTACCCTTCTAGATTAATGAAAGTCATGTTCTTTTTCACTTCTAGGAAAAGTTTATAGAGAAACCCAACATTGGTAATTAATCAAAGTGTTTTGAGGTATAGTTGAGATGAAATGGAATGATTTCCACTATAACCCAAAAGTATATCCAATATGCTGCTAGTATACACTAATAACATGTGATTTATTAAGAATGGTCAAGACATTTGGAGATACACTTGCGTGGTGGTCCTACTCCTTGGAGGCTTCTACGTCCTTTCCAGTGTTATAAAGATAAAACAAATGTCTCAGTGGAAATTTCAACCTAGATAGGGGAAATAAAGAACTAAACAAATACTACAGCATTGATAATAACCAATTAAGCCAACCAACCAATTAGTCTTTTTCCCTTAATAATCCTTTTTACCCTAATTTATTACTTCTCTTATTAAAATTTCTCCACAAAATTCTCTTAAAAAAACCCTTTATTGTAGAATTTTTTCTACTATAAATATTACCTCTTCCTTATATATATATATATATATATATATATATAGTGATTGTCCCTTTTTACACATAAAAGTTTTATTTTTCCACATCCCTCAAATAAAACACACATTTAAATTTTTTTCAAAATAAACAATAAATGATACCCATATTTGAAAATAGGACAAATAAAGACCGTGGACATTATTTTTCAAGGCCATTAACACAAAGAGAGTCCCGCCACCAGAAATATAGTTTAATAGCTTTCAAAATTCATGCCCTAATTTGTGCCTTATGAAACCACAATCACATTCAAAAATTCAGGAGAGTGGAGGGAAGCGGGAAGAATGAGGGCAATATTGGCGTGCCCACGATGCACACATGATGCACAATTCAGGAGACAACACAGTTGTATTTGAGGAGACTATTTTGATTTCGCCAAAGAACTGATAAACTCGCACCCTAATTCGTGCCTTTTCTGAAGCTGTAATCACATTAAAAAATTCAACCCACTACGTCTATGGAGAGTGGCGGGAATAATGAGGGAAATGGCATACCGACGATGCACAATTCAGGAGACAACGCAGTGGTATTTGAGAAGACTATTTTTCTTTTGCTAAAGAACCGATGAAACTAAATGGTGCAATGAAATAACCCATTGCATCATTTTGGCAAGTCCATAGTAAGAGAAATGATCATTAGGGCTTTTAGGGTTGAGGATCAGTTCTTGAAGAAGAACTTAGAATTTATTGAAAAAAATTCGAGCCCCTTTTTCCACAGTTTATGAGCCACTGAATGGTTGATTTAGCATCTAAAGGTGCTAAATGCAACTGTTCTTTACTTCTCTGCTCTTGCTATGGTTCTACTCCCACAGGGAAACTTCAATCCTAGTATGAAGAATGAAAGTAATTGTCAACTGTGGGTGATTTCTGTTGTTACTGAATGTTTTTATGTATAATATGATCATTCCTAACAATTTTAACTGGTGCAAGTTTCATTGGGATGGCCTTCTTTTACGGTCTATCATTAATGAACAAATCGTTTGCTGAAAGTATACAAAACTAATTTACATTTGTGAACTACATTGTTTCTGTAGAACACATCAAACAATACATGCACATTCCTAGTGAGGACCCAACTGTTATAGAAGATTACAGACCACTGGATAATGGAGAAATTTGTGGCAAGATGGAGTACCTAGCACAAACTACCCCATACCACCAGGAAATAATTTTATGTACAAGTTCCAAGTGAAGGACGAGATAGGTAGCTACTATTAATTTCCATCATTGTATCTGCAGAAAGCTGCAGGGGGCTTTGGAGGACTAGGTGTAGCTTGCAGGGCCTTGATCCTTGTTCCATTCCCTTAGCCTGATGGTGATATAACTCTGCTTATAGGTGACTGGTACACAACCAACATTTCAGTAAGTTATTAATCCATCCCTAAAACATGTACATCTCTTGGAATTAAAGAGTCTTGCTATGTTCAACTTCAGCCTGTCCACCAGAATGTTCTCTTGCAATGCATCAATCTATAACTATATTCTATATTTTGGTAGATCCTTAGAAGAACACTTGATGTGCATATATCTATTGGTAATCCTGATGTTCTTCACATTAATGGTCGCACGCTACCAAATGAAATAACAATTACAGTGGAACAAGGTACTTATCACTGATCTATATTGACAGTTTGTTAGATTTAGTGGTGTGTCTAGCCTTTCACTGATTCACAAGATCCTGTTTATTTTGATTTTATCTCATGGCTATTGAATCCATTGCTTCTTCTCTTAAGATGTATCTAAAATGACCCATCTTTTCATTAAGTTTTTTGTGCCAATATTTCAAAGTGATAACAAATTAATTCGAGATAATGAATATGCACCCATTTAGTTGGGATGCATTTATTTGATTAAACGGAGTTTGATAAGTCATTTTTAGGAAAATTATGATGTGAGAAGTAAATACTATGTTTAAATCTACAATCCCGTGAAGAAATTGAAAAGAAAACATGCTACAAGTTTTCAACAACATGGTAACAACTCATCCTCTTACAATGATCACAATCATGCAAAGACATTTCACACATGCTAAATTTTTTCCAATCCATATGAATATGTGTAAGAAAATATAATGAATCAAGCACAATAGGGTGGAAAATACTAGTACAACTTGAATTTTTCCAATGTAAGGATTCCAATGCAATCCTTTAGCATAGGCACAAAATATTTCATGAATCCAACACAATTCATAACCCAAGCCCCAAAACTGACTTAGGATAGTTAGTGCACAAATAAACACAGAATTCCTCTCTTTACAATGCTAGTCCTCCATCGAACCTAAAACTACCATGGCATATGCATCCAGTTCTCCTCCTAGATAGAAGTACCAAACGTCCAAAATTCTAGAAGCACTTCTTGTGAACAATTAAGGGGCCAAACTCATCATATTCTGATTTTGAAATCCACATTTGCAATACACATAACAAGTGCATATTTTTTGGCGAATCCAAAACTTTTTCCTTGATAAAAAACAATATTTATCAAAATTTAATTTTATCAAATTGGCCCTGATGTCATTCTTATTATGTTGGGCCAACTATTAGGGATCTTGCTATGGTGGAATTGTGTTTTTGATACAATCTCCCACCCTATTATCCTCTAATACTATCATGATCCTCCCTTTCCAAGAGACGATGTTAGAGGCTCCTTCTAAACATTGATCTACTCTCAATACTTGGTATGCCATCCTGCTTCCCACAAACAACCTTGTAGTCCATTTGTAGGTGAGGAAAAGAGTGGAGAAAGAAAAGAGACCCAGATAACTGAAATAGGTCCATAGACAAATAGATCAATAACTTTAAACTCAGTATGGGACTCCTTGTGGTCTCTCATGAGTGAAACCCTTAGTATGGGACTCCTTTGTAGTCCTTTACCATTTACCGGTGAAACCCTCAGTATGGGACTCCTTGCGGGCTCTCACTAGTGGTTTCTGCAAACCATAGCTAGTGATGATGTTCAAAACTCTATAAACATTTGTATTAAGGGTTATCCCGATAAATCTAGGGTTAACATGAATAGGTTTAGGGTTCGAGTTCCTCTGAGCATGGCTCATGTTCTGAAGCATGAGGCACACTTGATTTCTAAGGCGGTGGAGGCATTTTATTACTAGCACATGGATTCCTTGAAGGCGACGTCTTGGATGGAGAAGTTTTTGGGAAATAAGGAGATGGTGGATGTCTTTGTGAGGATGTCAAGGGCCATGTATGCTCAGCTCATGCAACAAACCTTTGAGGCATCACGTTGCTATCAGATGCCACCTATATCATCTCCAAATTACAAGGAGGAGGAACTGGGTATGAAGATAAGTTGTGGATGATGATGTATCAACAAAGATCGCATTATCAGTTCGAAATGGAGAATCCAAAACTCGGATTGAGTGGCTCATGGGTTGCTGGAGTCCAAAGCTCGACACTAAAAGCAACAAGGAGTAGAGACATTGGATGGGAGGCATTTAGGAGAAGCTTACAGAACATGGATTATTTTAGGGGTATTCTTGAAGGTTTGAAGGAGCATAAGAAGCTCATGGATGAATCATTGGACTATTACAGAAATACCACACTCTTCTCCAGAGTCAGGTAAGCCTAATTTTTTTTCACATGACACAGATGATCCATCTGATGCACTACCACCTCAATTTAAGTACACATTATCAACAGTGAGAATAGTTCATAAACAAAAGAAATTCTTTTATTTATTCTATAATTGGAAACCTATTTTTTCTACATGGATGGTAAACCTGGAAAGAATATCTACCCACACATTTGAGCGAAGAACTGGTACCTTTCTAGCACCATACCATAATATGTCGGTAGGTTAAAGAAATTCCTTTATTTATTCGTAAACGGGAACCTGTTATTTTTACATGGATGGTAAACCTAGTAAGAAGCTCCACCTACCCTCAACACATTTGATCAAAGAACTGGTACCTTGCCAGGACCATACCATAATTTGAATACGTCAATATTATTCAATATATTCAAGAGCCACACCTAAAAAACCTCATGCAAGGGAGGAGTCAGGAGCATGCCTGTTAGGATTTGAAACCGTGTCATTGTCACAAAAACTTCTTTAAGTTTCCACTAGTAGACAGCCTGATGTACAAAGCAACATAAGTTCTTGTAATCAAATTCAAAATTGTATGCATGCTTCTCTAATATTATTAGCATGGGGGCTGTTAAATTCAATTTTTGTCTACAGGAGGGAGGCCAAACACAATACATGTGTGCCTCCAAATTATATCGATAAAAAATATAATATGAGTACAATGAGCATATTATGCAAAAAGGGTGGATAGCACAAAGGCTTTTGCCATAGAAACATATAAAGGGCAGGTAACGTTGGGACTAAGTACTAAAACATGCTACCTATGAGATAGTGAATCCTATGATTTACAAAACATATTTGTACATACACAATCAAATTGCACCCCTTAATGAAGACACAAGCCTTCATGCAAGAGTGCAAAATGAGCCTGGCAGTGAAACAAAAATCAGACTATTCCTTTGTAACTTTTCAGGCATCATGCGAAGGAGTGACATATGTTTGGTTAGGAAGCACAACTAACCTATATTACCTATAAAATGTTGAAAGGGTGTGAGGGGAAACACCACACCCCCACAGGATATATAGACCTGAGACCACTGAAGTCCAACAGACCCCATACAACAAGTCAGCAATGGCACGGGAGTGGTAGAAAAGGGTTATTTCCAATGCCTTGCAAACAACATCACACACACCAGTAGGAAAATTGAAACTGAGAAAGCCTTCTGCACTAAAGCAACTGTGATGTGGCTGGAAATAAAGAGCATCATGGCTTTTTCCCATTTCACACAAAAAATTGAAACTGATATGAAAAGAAAACTGATATCAGCTCTGCCATATCAAGACAGGACAGATAAGCTCAAATTAAAATGGTTATAAAATGCAAACCAATAGTGCACCTGCCATATCAGTATTCCGGACAAAGAAAACAAGATAAAATCTTCAACAGTCTCTAGGTTGGTTAGCCTTTGCAGGAGATTATTTAGTTTTGGAACCTTCTCCCTTAATGACGTCCACATGGTTATGTTATGAAATGTTGTATTTAACTCTAACCTTCCCTGGTCTTGAGTTAAGTCTGTCAAAGTGTGTGGCTGTGTTATGATGTGAATGAAATCTACATTTTTTATTGACGTATGAAAAATCATGGCCATGTTCAGTTTGAAAAATAGCAAGGTGTGATCAAAGATGTTCACTTACTCTCCTATGTCAGTAGTCATGATTAGAGATTCCAATCAAATAGTTGATAAACTTAGTAACGATCCAATTTCAATTAAAACTACACGACCAAAATGGAGTATGTGATTGATATTTTGTATACTTCTTCGAGATAGGGAAGCGTAATTCATTCCCTAAGGTTCTTGAAGATGGCTCTATTTCCTGTTATGCTTGGTTTCTTGTGATAGTGACCAATGTGAAGCACTCAATTTCTTTGTGAAACATAGAAAATTATGTTTAATGCAGTAGACAATTTCTTACTTTGTGAAACATAGAAAAGTACGTTTCGTGGAAAACCTTCAAAGGAAAAAACATTTTATGTTTATTTGTTTATTCAAAACAAATACAGACAATTCACTCTAAGGATAAAGATAGTATGCACTATGACTTGTTATTTACTTAGCATGATTCTATTTTTAACATGAAATGAAATTATTTAGTGTAGTTTTAAATAAATGTTCAATGTTGAAATCTGAATGTAGTCATTGGCAAATGACAGTTAAACAAACCAATTTCTAAATGATGCCTTGCAAGATTAAGTTTTTTGCTATTTTTTTTGATATAATGAAAGATAGATACTTCAGTAGGTGCAAAAGGCTTAAAATTGGAAACTTGAGCACTGAAACTTGCTAGTTAAATTTTCCAATCTTTTATTAACCTGTTTTTCTGGAGATTGATTGTGTTCTTGGAGAGTTATATTTTTTTGAAGGATATGTACAAATTATTCTTGTCATCTTTAGTATATGATTTAAGAAATAGACTATGTTCTTTGGTGCGTGGCCATTACAACAAGTACTTGTTTTCACTTTCGAAGGACTAGGTATGAAAGATAAGTTTTCTTATTTGATTTTGATATGATGTTTTTCTTTTGTTTCAACAATGCATCAATTAATGCATGCTCCAGTTGAATGCATTGATGAAATTTTGTCCTTGCCCCATTCCTCATCCGATTTTGTGGGTTTGGACCTTCCACCGGATGATGATGATACATGGCTTTACAATGGAGAAGAGGATATGACTGCTGCCATGCTATAGAGACAGAATGAAATAGATTCATATGAGAGATATTGACTTAAGCACAAGAAATCAAATAATCCTACAGGTAATTACTCTACCTCAAGAGAGACTATGAATGATTTTAATGTGGAAGATGTAGTGAAGAATATGCAGGAAGTTGTGGATAAATGCCAAGTTATGAAGGAGTTGAAGTTCCAGGAAATGGGTGAGTGCTATTTAATATGTTTCTTGCATGTGATTGGTCGTTCTATTGCTAAATATCATTCAATTTAACTAGAAACATGCATAAAGCAATAATCCTGCCAACCTCTATAGTTTCAACACAGTTCTTTGGGCACTTATGTCTTCTAAACAGGGCTGCCATTTATGTATAGGAGTTTTTCTTATGCAAAAATAAAAATTGTGTATCCTTATCAAAGCATTAGTAGATAACACATGCCCTTATGTGCATTGGTCCTTGGATGTTCTCATGAACCAAAAAAATATTGCCTAGATGTTGTAGAAGAATTGACATTTTCTAGCAGAGAAAGATGAGCATATCTTTTAGCTTGGATTCATCTCTTTAAAAGCTGTTATAGATTGGAAATGCAACGCCCATGTTGGTCGATGTTTTCAACATATCATGGATCTAGCATCATTTACAATTTTTCCATGTAGGTGAAATATAAACTAATGTAACAATAGGAAGGTGTTGTCAAGAATAAGGTGATATGAAGGGAACCATAATCAGATTTAGCTTCACAAGGTATCAAGAATTAGACTTCCTTGTTAGTCAAATATGATGTTTTTCCGGAGGTGAGGATTCCAGTCCCAAGCACAGCAAGAAGAAGAAGAAAACATGGGGCAACGATGTCGAAGAGGAAGAAGAAGAACAAAATGAAGAGAAAGAAGAGAATCCCAATGCAGTTTCTAATTTCAATATCTCGGAGCCACTGAGGCGGAAGCTCAAGTCCAAGGGGATTGAGTCACTCTGCCCCATCCAGGAAATGACCTTTGAGATTATCTTCAATGGCTGGGACATTGGTGGTTGAGCTTGTACAAGCCAGGGTAAAACATTGGCATTTGTGTTGCCTATTATGGAGTCGTTAACAAGTGGTCCAAATGCCAAAGGTAGGAATACAGCCTATGGAAGGGCCCCAGTGTGATTGTGTTAGTTCCAACAAGGGAGCTTGCAAAATAGGCCCATGTTGACTTTGAGGTTTATGGTGGAGCTGTTGGCCTTTATTCATCCTCTGTATATGGAGGTGCTCCATATGGTCCACAGGAATATGCATCGCGTAGAGGTGTGGATATCATTGTAGGTACACCTGGGTGCATTAAGGATCATATTGAAAGAGGGAAGTTGAATATGAAATCCTTGAAATTTCGTGTCTTGGAGGAGGCTGATGAAATGCTGAACATGGGATTTGTAGAATATGTTGAGACCATTCTTGGAAAAGTTGAGGATGCAAGCAAGGTTCAGACGCTTCTTTTTAGTGCAACAATGCCAGATTGGGTATACAATATTGCATCAAGGTTCTTGAAACCTGACAGAAAAATTGCAGATATTGTGGGAGATGATAAGATGAAAGCTAGTAGAGGTGTGAGACACATCGTTCTTCATTGTTTCTATTCAGCAAGACCACAAGTTATACCAGATGTTATTCGCTGCTATAAAAATGGGGGAAGTGTGATTATTTTTACTGAGACAATTAACGACACATCTGAACTCACTTGATATTTTCCAAATGCTCGTGCTTTGCATGGGGATATACAACAATGACAACGTGAAGTGATTCTTTCTAGATTATGTTCGGGAAAGTTTTCACTCCTAGTTGTGACTGATGTTGCGGCACGCAGTTTGGACATCAATGATGTCCATCTTATAATTCACTGTGAACCACCAAGAGATGTGGAAACATAGATTCCTACGTAAACTACCCAGGGAGACTCTAAGTACAGTATGGATTGAGACCCCTACCTTGCTCTATGTTATTCAAATGAGACTTCTTCTATGAGCCTCCATAGAGAAAGACCTCGTAGGATTTCAAAGGCTTCATGACTTCTTTATTCAATGGCCATCTCTTCCCATCAACTCCCCCCTTTAGGTACTCTTTAAACACATCAAGGTCACTTCCTATCATATAAACATGACTTGAGCCAGGTGAGTAGCGAGAATATCTATATGCAATACATATATGCATGTGGTCATTTGTTGGAGAAGAGTTTTGCAAAAAAATCTAGAAAATATGGAAAATTGTAAAATTTTCGTAAATATTGCATTTATATTAAGGCAATGCATGTTTTTCCTCACTCTAGTGAGTCAAATTCAACAAGAAGTGAAAAACTCATTAAGTACTTATGTGTCAAACTTTGACAATTAAGCAATCACAATTCAAACTAATGCCAATGAGTAATCCAAAAGACATCCATAAGGATCATCTTCCGAATGTGACGATACATTTTTAAAGTGTATGATATCAATTGACCTATGTTCAAGTATGAATAATCCAAACAAGTCTCTTTTAATTTGGAATAAACTTGTTGGTAACATTCCTCCTTTATTTTATGAAGATAAACCTATTTTGCAATAAATAGACACATAATACAATTTATAACAAATTGCACTTATCAATAAAGTTTCTCCTCTGTTTGGAGAAGAAAGACCTATTATATAGCATGGATAACAGTAAATACATACACCATATAAAGCTTATAGAAACAATTTGTAGAAAGATCCAAAATTCTTTAGTTCCTTGAAATCCCACTAATAATGAAAAAAAGCAACAGTTAAGGTTTTATTACACGCTCCATAATTTCAAAAAAAAAAAATATTCCATGATCCAAAACATTAGAAAACATCTTAAACTTCCACCCCATTTCAAGGGCTTCAAGCCACTTCTTACCATTTTTCTAAACTCCAAGCATCACAAGGCCATTGTTGGATATTACAAAGAGGGTTAACTCTTTGAAGCCCATAAAAACACAAAAAATTGTATTTTTCTCTATGGTATAATTTTTAGTGCAATAATGAATTTGAGAAGAGGAGCTTATCTCATTTGAATCCCTTTGAACTTTGTGGTACATCTGAAGAATGAACATGAAGAATAAGGAATGCTTGGTCTAGGTTTGCTAACTCTTATTCCAGTAGACAATTTAAGAAATTAGAATGAACATATGTATACACACATCCATATATTTGCTTATGTAGTAACATACATTTTTAACTACTAACATTAGCCTAAAAATAAATATAAGAAAAATATGCCACTTGACTCTGCCTCCAGTTACCCATAAGAATCACATGCAAGTTGAATTTGCCTCCAGTTTCCACTAGAAATGGAGGACTTGAAAGGTCATTGGAATAACTTGAATAACTAGACCATATTATCAAATAATTTGCTAAAAACAACCATATAAACAAACCATATTTCTGACAATAAGTAGCTGGAACCATGGTTCAATGCTCTGAAACTCTTGAAAGCTAACCTATGCATAAATCAACCCCGGAACTAGAATACAATCGTCAGATTTCATATCGTGCTTCCAATGTAATTTTCAGTGTAGGGGTTCAAAGCGGCTAGGGAGTGAGGTTGACCTGGTGTTTCAAACAAGTTTTTCCACATTGTTATCAATAAATCAGTCTATCAATGGGTCTTCCAACTTCAATATAAAAAAAATGGAGCACGGGCATGGGGGTGCACGGATTAAAATGTGAGCTGAAACCTACATTGAGCCTTCATTTTCAAGTAAAGGAAGCCTTCTATAATCCACCACTTTCTGTTGATTTCTGCAGATCTGACATAAAAAATAATTCATAGATATTATAAAAAGGAGTTATCACTGTATATCTATATATCCAAAAGTTAAAACATTCAAACCCATGGCATGCCAAGAGCACATTCAAACTCCTTAGCTCTCTCTTGCATGATACAATTACTAACACTGAGATATTTTACAAAATCAAGTGTGGATTCTACATGACAAAGGACATTACCTCGTTCACATTACCCAATATTAGTTTTTTTTAAAATTAAATGTGGATTCACCAATAGGACCTCTGTTCACTGGTGAGGTTGACATAGCATTAAACCATCTACCATAGTTTCATTCTAACATTACCTCGTTCACAGTAGCCAATATTAGTTTTTTTCAAAATTAAATGTGGATTCACCAACAGGACCTTCGTTCACAAGTAAGGTTGACAGAGCATTAAACATTTACCATAGTTTCATTTTAAATGTGGTCTACTGCACCATAATGACACGTCAAAGCATTGAGGAAGGGTGCAAGTTCCAGAGGATTTTCGTGG
The DNA here is from genome assembly GCA_034641835.2 of Pinus albicaulis. Lineage (NCBI taxonomy): Eukaryota > Viridiplantae > Streptophyta > Pinopsida > Pinales > Pinaceae > Pinus > Pinus albicaulis. Next base: position 688,408,647 of record CM076571.1, on the reverse strand, counting down.
AATTGTTACTCCTCAGACCTGGTCCCTGAGTGAAATTATATGTGTCTCGTGGTGCATATAGGAAGCTTAGTGCATGTTAACGTGTGGGTTATACCTGACAGGGAACATTTTTTTGTCCATATAAGTCTAGTTATAATATTTCTACCTAACAAGAGACATTGCCTCATTTGAAATCTTGGCAAAGACAATACACAATTGTGTTTTTTTTCTAAAAATAAGTGTGGGTTAACCAACGGGGGCTTGATTCACTGGTGAGATTGACTAAATACCAGGCCATATGCCATTGTTCCATTCTCACTGTGGTCTGCCCTACAGGAATGGAATGTCAAAAAATGCTGAGGCTGAGCTCAACCTCTGGAAGATTTTGGTGGAATAATTATTACTTGACCATTACCTGAACCAAGAGGAATTGGGTTTTAAGTAGTACAACCATCAAGCTCAAGGAATGATAAAATGTGGGTTCTACCTGATAGGGAGCATTTTCTTTGCCCAAAATTCCACAATTTAAGGGTCAGTCTACTCTTTGATGACAGTTTTACTGTACTTCTGCAGAAGGTAGAAGTCATGCCAACTAACTGCTGAGCAATAGATGTGAACGATCATAATTAGCATTTTCCAAAACTTTAACTCCAGTTGTTTTTCAAAGAATTTTGGGGTGTTGCTAACGAATGATCAGTGAGTTAAGCCATCCACCAAGATTCTATTCTAGCCATGGTCTGCCCGAGCCAAATGGCATGTAAAAAAGGATGAGGCTACATTTGCGCAAAAATAAGCCCATCAGACCTGTGTCGTAAGTGAAAGAGAGTTTGTATTGTGTCGTAATACCGTCGACACCAGAACATATTTTCCAAAGCCATGTAGTAACTATTTTCTCTGATCAAAATAAAATGAAAGAAGTCCTATAATTCCATTATTTATAATCTTCAGGACACGAAAACATCTGAACTTGATCAAGATTTACCAGTTCTCCGAGTGCAATAAAAGATAGTAACATTGCTAAGGATAAAGGGTTCTTCAATGTGTGATAGAAAGAAGTAATATATGATTTCTCAGATAGAAAGACAGGCTGTTGTAAAATTTGAGCATGTATCTGCTCCTCAGCCAGGAGAGGGTTGCTAAAGCTGCTGGTTCAACTGCTGCAGAAAGTATTATGAGTGTCAGTGACAGTGTGCTTCCCATTTTTTGGCAATCAACTGAGGACTGGTGAAGAAATCTGATCTTTCACCTGTGGATATCGTTGCAAAAGCACTAGCCAAGATTGCAGGATACACAGAATTCAAGAGAAGATCATTACTGTCTTCTCAAGAGGGTTTTGCAACCTTAATTCTTAAAACTGGAAGGATTATGCATACACCAACATATGCTTTTACCATACTACGAATGCATTGATGAAATTTTGTCCTTGCCCCATTCCTCATCTGATTTTGTGGGTTTGGACCTTCCACCAGATGATGATGATACATGGCTTTACAATGGATAAGACGATATGACTGTTGCCATGCTAGAGAGACAGAAGGAAATAAATTCATATGAGAGAGATCGACTTAAAAGGAAGCAATCAAAGAATCCTACAGGGAATTACTCTATCTCAAGAGAGACTATGAATGATTTTAAATTTTAATGTGGTAGATGTAGACAAGAATATGCAGGAATTTGTGGATAAAATGTCAAGTTATGAAGGAGCTGAAGTTACAGGAAATCAGTGAGTGCTAGTTAATATGTTTCTTGCATGTGATTGGTTGTTCTATTGTTAAATATCATTCAATGTAACCAGAAACATGCATAAAGCAGTAATCCTTCCAACCTCTATAGTTTCCACACAATTCTTTGGGCACTTATGTCTTCTAGACATGGCTGCCATTTATGGATAGGAGGTTTTCTTACACATGAATAAAAATTGGGTATCCTTATCAAAGTAGTATTATACAACACATGCCCTTATGTGCATTGGTCCTTGGATGTTCTCATGAACTAGAAAAATATTGACTTGATGTTGTAGAAGAATTGACATTTTCCAGTAGAGAAAGCAGAGCATATATTTTTAGCTTGGATTCATCTCTTTGACAGCTGCTAGAGATTGGCAATGCAAGGCCCATGTTGGTCGATGTTTTCAACATATCATGGATTTGGAATAATTTACAATTTTTCCATGTAGGTGAAATATAAACTAATGTAACAACATGAAGGTGCTTGTAAAAAATAAGGTGATACGAAGGGAACCATAGTCAGATTTAGCTTCACAAGGTATCAAGCATTAGACTTCCTTGTTAGTCAGATATGATATTTTTCTTTTGTTCTAGCAATGTAATGCATGCTCCAGTTGAGTGCATTGATGAAATTTTGTTATTGCCCCATTCCTCATCCAAGTTTGTGGGTTTGGACCTTCCACCGGATGATGATGATATGTGGCTTTACAATGGAGAAGAGGATCTGACTGCTATCATGCTAGAGAGACAGAAGGAAATAGATTAATATGAGAGAGATCGACTTAAGAGGAAGCAATAAAAGAATCCTACACGGAATTACTCTGGGCCTTAAGAGAGACTATGAATGATTTTAGTGTGGAAGATGTAGCCAATAATATGCAGGAATTTGTGGATAAAATGTCAAGTTATGAAGGAGCTAAAGTTCCAAGAAATGGGTGAGTGCTACTTAATATGTTTCTTGCATGTGATTGGTTGTTCTATTGCTAAATATAATTCAATGTAAGCAGAAAAATGCATAAAGAAGTAATCCTGCCAACCTCTATAGTTTCAACACAGTTCTTTGGGAACTTATGTCTTCTAGACAAGGCTACCATTTATGGATAGGAGGTTTTCTTACGCAGGAATAAAAATTGTACATCCTTATCAAAGCAGTAGAATACAACACACGTCCTTATGTGCATTGGTCCTTGGATGTTCTCGTGAACCCGAAAAATATTGCCTAGATGTTGTAGAAGAATTGACATTTTCCAGCAGAGAAAGCAGAGCATATCTTTTAGCTTGGATTCATCTCTTTGACAACTGCTAGAGATTGGCAATGCAAGGCCTGTGTTGGTCGATGTTTTCAACATATCATGGATCTAGGATAATTTACAATTTTTCCATGTAGGTGAAATATAAACTAATGTAACAACAGGAAGGTGCTTGTCAAAAATAACTTGATACAAAGGGAACCATAGTCATATTTAGCGTCACAAGGTATCAAGCATTAGACTTCCTTGTTAGTGTTCTTGTTCAAACATGAATAACACTTTTGAGCATTTTGACAATGTTTGCTGAAGATAACTGGCAGCTAAGTCACTAGTAACTTGGGAAAGGAGCATACAACTACTAGAACAGACATAGATATTTAAATGTTTGGAATTAAGTAAGAGTGGACTGAGAACTAAAGAGACCTGGTTAGCTTAAACAGTCTCTATATGGAAAGGGATAGAAAACAATATCCCTATTCCATAAGATAAACAGGCAAGACATTTGCAAGCACTAGCAACTAATTCCAAACCTGGCACTCAAGGAAATTCCATGGTAAGACATGTTGCTGATTCAACACAGTTAATTGAGTTGTATCTTGCGAGTAATGACTACTTGAGAGATGCGATCAATACACATAACAAGTGCAAATCAGGGTGAGCTAGCACATACTCTCCAAGGAAGTAGCCAATTCAACCGTTAAGAATACACCCTAAAAATGTGTGCAGGATGGTCAACTTGGCCATTGTAAGTTACAACAAGCTCTAGCAAAGGGAGTGACCTTAAATAATGTGCTAAGGTGCCAACTAAGGGAGCACTCCTTCGATTTAGGTGATTCATCACTCATCCTAAATGCAAACCAATTACAATCTCAAAATAGAAAAGGCAGCTAAGGCTCTTTCTCCAATGACCCAACTATCTCTCCAAGAATAGGAAACAATGGTTAAGGGTGCAATAAATAAACTTAGGTTACTATAAATACCCCCCATAAATGCATCAACCACAAAATAAAAAATAAAACAATTACATTTGTTAGGAAATGAAGCAACCTAGGATTGTGTGCCAAGTGGAATCCCCTTTAAAACATACCTCTTGACCATGTCAATCAGTTGCACCCTACACAATGAGGCCCAACATCTTTCAGGCCATAAAATGCTTCCCTAGAATATATTCCTCCTTGTACAAAGTTCAAACAAGTCAGATGAAGGTGAACACAAGGAATAATATGCTACTTGCTGGTTGTTTCTTTTTAAATCTACACTTAACTCTTTCTTAATTTGATGAGTATCACATTGGAGAAGGGGATATACTAACTAATGAAAATTACTTCCATTTTATATTCTAGAATAGCAACAGTCTTATGAAAAATAGGCCTCAAAACCTTGCATCAGATCACCAGCTAAGACTGCCCATCATATAGCATAATAACTCTAAAGGAAAATTTTCTTATCATGAATAAACCACACCATGAGGAAGTACTTATGTGCTGTTTTATATTCATAGCAGTATATATCATGTTTTGCTGTAAAATTGTATATATCATGTTTTGTTGTAAAAGGTGTTTGTTGACAGATAGTTAGGGTCACGATCATCATATTTTTCCCTAAGGCTTGAATTCCAAACATAAAATGTTTGTTCTTTGGAAATTTCAAAATCCACCATGGTTGCTCTCATAAGATGGTTTAACAATATATTTGCAGACTTAATTCTACGATGCATAACTGGTGGTACAACCCCATAAAATATTAAAATACTCAACCTCAGCTGATCAACTGCTACAGGCTAGTAGAAAAAACTTGACTTTGGACCCATTTCAGGAGTCATTTAGACCTGTAGATACAATTAGCTGGCATGATAGGAACAACTCTCAGAGTGCATGCTTTGCTACTCCAACAAAGGCACTACGTCAAGCCCTATAGGAAGCCATTTTAGCATGTTCATCTTCCATATGTGATGCCATTAAAAGCCTCTAAAAAATCTTAGCCTAGTCTCCACCTCCAAGCTTCAGATCCTAATCACTGCACTGCTGGATTGAATGCACCAAAATGCAAATGCATTTTGAGGAGTAACAAGAGGGTTCCCTTAACTCTTACCTTGGTCCCCAACACCATATAAAACTACACCATGTCCCTATCCTTGGCCCCTGCCCCATGAACTGCTGGTCTAACAAAGAGGGAAAACTCCATAGACATCTCCATTTTTCTATTTTTCATGATCAGTCCATTCCTCACAGCTTGAAGGCCTCCACCACCCACTAAGTGTTCTTTTTCCTATCTAGGGTGCTCTCATGAGTCATTACTTGTTCTTGCATACTACCACCCTCTATGATATTTGTGGAAAACCTCTAGTGTGCATCGCTTCACTTCCCTTTTATTGCTATATATTTTCTAGTTCCTCCTTGGGAGGGTCATCAGTATCATGAGCACTAATAGCACTGCTGATGGGGAAGCCTCTTAGGCTGAGTTCCTCAAGCATGGTATTCATCCCCTTGACTCCAACATTGTTGATTTTTTTAATCATGTTGTTTGTTTAGGTTTCTCTTTGTCACGGCCCCACCATATCATCTTGTGCTAGGGTGGTAGGCTAAAGCAGGTTGGTGGCTGGTAGAAGACATATTAGGTTCATTTCAGGAAAATTCATGGTTGTAGAGTGAGTAGACAGACTGGGAAGCTTTAATTACCCATTACCCACTTGTCTTATTTGACCGTTGATTCCAAATGACTAAATGAACCAAGGTATACCAGTTTCAGGTATCCCCAAAGAAAATCTGCAGTTCAGACTCTTCATGCCTACACTCGAACACTGGAGGGATTTTTGAAAGATAGCTTAGCAGAGAAATGATATCTTGACCTTGTGTTTTCTTTGGCCAAGAGGAAGAGGGTTGTGGTTGATTGGAGGTTAGTGAACACATTCATGTTAAATGATAAGAGTTTGGCCTTGTATGTGTATGGTTTATATCCGTGTTCATATTTTTATCAATCAGACACTGTCAATATTTTGACAATGTTTCTTATTGGGTATACTATAAATATTGTAGCCTTCTTCACTTGCATACATATTGTTTAAATCAATTCTAAATACATTATATATTTTAATAAAATTTCCATATTAAGGACAATAGATTCCTTAAAATTGAGTAAACGTGGACACCAAACTTAAACCAACTAAACATTTCCTATATCTGATTTGGTATTTTGCCTCTGCATGTCTTGAAATATGGTGTTTTTATGCTTCATTCTGTCTTCACTGTTTTTTTGATAGAGCTTTGTTGTCCAGATGTAATGAGTTTTTTATTCCTTTCGTTTCTTTTCTTTCCCTTTTATTTAAAAATATCTTTATTTTGATTAGTTGTGATGCTAACTACCAGATGGAGTGGTCTCAACTGCAACTACAGGGTCATCTGGTGACTCCTAGGGCTGGACATGCTGGCGCAACAATAGGTGAAAATTGGTATATTGTAGGTGGCAGAGATAATAAGAGTGGTAGGTTCAAGCCACATCTCAAACATTCGCTTGTTGATTACTAATCGTGCATCTAATTTATTTACATATATTTTTTCAAGTATTTTGAATTCAATATTTTCAAGTTATTTATAATCTTCCTTGTTGTTAGTTAGTGACAAATGTTCTTCCTCTTAGGTTCATATCAAAATAGATTCCCGAGACTCAAAATGATGATGCTTAACAGGTATGTTTAAGACAATGGTTTTAAATATGTCTAAGCTTGTTTGGTCTGTGGTAACAACTGTGGAAGGAAGGGTACCAGTTTCTAGTCAGGTGATCTCTACTTAAATTCTGTGAAATTCTCATCTCGAGTCTTTTTTCAGCTAGGTGTAACATCAATTCCTAAATCATTAAAGATAAATATATTTTCAAGGTTACTGCACATCATGAAATTCCAACAAATATGTATTATAATCAATATCTGAGTCATATGTGAGAATTTTGAAATTTGACCTTTCTTTGAAAGCTATAAAGGAGTTTTAATTCCATTTATATGAACATCATAACTGCTTCACGTGTGACCAGAAATTTTGTAGACACTTGTTATAAATTTTGTGTATGTTGGCAACTTGCACATGTTATTTTTATTACTCCTTTTCCACATGTATTTACCAAAAAAACCCTGATTTTGTATTTGTTTTATCCTAAGACATACATATCCCTACAATTCATGTTTTTATCTCTATCTAAATTGTAACAAATTACTTTACATACATATCCCTATAATTCCTGTTTTTATCTCTATCTAAATTGTAACAGATTACTTTCCTTCTCTTTGTAGTAGACATACTTTTATCTTGTAGATTGCCATAGATTTCATACTACATGTATTTCATTTGATTCTATTAATATATTAAGTGTAAGTATCCCTTATTCACCATGCCTATATTTGTTATTTTTTTCCCAAAGAAAAATTCATAGTGAAATTCAAGGGATTCTTCCCCACATTTGAGGATGTCATCCCCAGTAAACTTATTGGTATACAAACTAACCAAGTGCCTAGCAACCTTGTTGATAGGTGGTTGAAAGAATCCCTTGGGCTATATATATATGTGTGTGTGTGTGTGTGTGTGTGTGTGTGAAAGAAAATGCATCTTATATTCCAATAATACACGCAAAAGGAATACATGATACAATGTTGACTAATACTCTAAGTAGCAAGCGTCCTCTCATCTTCACATAGTATGGAGTGACAAAGAGAGTTTTCAAATTGAGAAGTATCTAATATTTCTCGCACAAAGAGATCTTAATGTTGATTTTTGTAGCTCGGGCAGGTACTTCTGCACACGCCTTGTGTCTAGGTGTGCAGAAGTTGCTCACAAACTCCTTAGAACACTTACTCAAGTGCGAGCAAGTTGCTAAGGTAGCTTAGCCTAAGTATAATTTAGAAAAAACGCATTAATATGTTGGCTTATTGAGATAAAATAAACTTAGGAAAAGCAAAGTAATTTACTTTAGTGATTTTGTTTTAATCTTAGTCGTTGATCTCAAGGGGAGCGATATCTAATTTCGACCATTAATCATTTTGAGATTAGGGTTAGGGGTAGAGATTTAGCTCAATGTAAAGTTATAAAAGAAAGACTTAGGAGAGGGAGAAGATACACTATATAATCTATGACTAGCTCAGGAGGAGTGTGTACCTGAAAGTGCCAAGTTTGGAGGGAGGGAGTAGAGGGTAATGAAATCCTGACTCATAGAGAAGATCAAGCACCGATCTAGGGATTCACTAGATCACATCCAAGCATATTTTTTACTATGAATTTTTCTTATTTGGGCCATTATCCTGTGGACGAGAGGCCAAATAGGTTCTAATTCATTGTTTTTTCCAAGAAAATCTCACTATTATTGAAAACAAAATTACATGTTGCATGTGGCCGGTAAATGTCAATCAAGACAAGCCAAAAATTTTAGGCAAAATTATAATACATGGGGAGAAAATCAAGCTTTCTCCCTTTTCTTCTTTTCGACCTTCCACCAAGCACCTTGTGTTGGTGTGACCAAGATAAGGGCGAGATGAGTATCATCAAGGATTTCTCCATTATCCTTATCCAACCGAGGTGTCCAGCCGTGTTTTTGCCTCCATGTCCGGTGCCTGCTGTCCATTGCCGTCTGACCATGGAGGCGGTGGTTGTATAATCCCCCAGATTCTCTTGTTCTTTTGTCTTTGGTTCAGCCGGTTGTTTGATTGTTCTCGTTGGTTTGGAGGACGTCCCTCATCATTGGTCTCATGATCTAGTTCGTCTTGAGGAAATTTCCATCCATTTGGGGTTTTCTCCAGTTTTCTTTTTTTCTATTATCTCTTTTGCCCTCTGGACATGTATTTTGCAAATGACCGGGTATTCTGTTAAATACGACATTTGAATGCGTATTTTCAAAATCAAAAATGATGTGTCCATTTCGTTGTCTCAGGTATCAATTGTATGCTTTCCAAGTGTGCCTTTACCGTAGGTCCATCTCCACACAGAGAGCTCCTGGCAAAAAGTGGAGCCTCGCCCTCCTCCTGCCACGTGACAAGCGTTTTGATATAACTCCCAAGGACATTTCCAATACATTCTAGTAAACTTTTCATTCCAAAATGAAGAGGAAGGTTGTAAAGCCGAACCCTGCATCGACATTCTCGTTACTTCCATGGTATTTGCATCGAAATCGTGGAACCAAGGAGTGATGAAGAGTCTGTGAGAACCCCGTAACCACGGTCCCTCCCTAAGGATGATGTCTCTCCGGCTTCCGAGGACAGAACTTGACGATGAAAAACCCCTGTGAGAGGTGGATTTACAATCCTAGTCCATTTGGTGAATATCCAATGAAAGAGCTCCATTTATTGGGCCAAAAACTATTGAATCTCTACATTATCGCCAGATTCAGCAGTTCTATTCTTCTATATCTAGAAGTACTATGTTCACTGAACAAAAGATCTGCTTGCTCCATAATATATGGTTTGGGTGCATTATCGCTGGTGTTGTAGGTGTCGCAAACTTTGTTTTTCCCTTGAAAATGTTCCGTATGAGGGAACTTTTGGTGTTCGGTTTTAGAAAAGCTCGTACCTCCTTGTCGTTCCTTGAGTTTCCAAGTCAGCTTTCACCCTAAGTCTCGCATTGAGAATGATTGTGGAGCCGTAATCGATAGAGTAGTCTTTACTAGTTTTGGCCCGGAGGGCTTTGCCAAGATATCAAGGATTGTAGATGGCTAGGTAGCTAGATACATGACCGATAATATGTTTCGTATCAACCACCCTATCATTTCCTAAGCCTACAATAAAATATTGCCTGCTGGGGCTTAATAAAAATCCGGACAACGGTAAAGCATACCCTATTATTGATAATAGCTACGCTTTTCATAAAGGTAATTATTCGCTAAGTCCAGCTTCGTAGAAAATATGGTATCATAGCTCTACCATATGAAGATGTGGGGAGCGAACCATACCAATACTGCAAGCGTTGCACAAGGGGCCTCCTTAGTAGTATCGGCACCTCAGTCCACAAGTGGAAACAAGCAGTGTCTAACCCGGCCAAGGCCGCCGTCTGCGAACAAGAGATGTAGGAAGTCTTCGAGAAGCGTATCAAAACTCATCCGGTGCATTCAAGCCGCAAGCAGCCATGAAATGAGGCCATAAGAGAGTGTAGGTAGCAATGAGCCAAGAGAGGCCGCAGGGAGTGCTGGGATAGAGTCTACGTTGGGTATCATAGGGCCGCCGTATCCGTAATTGCATCAATATTCCATTCGGGGGGAATTACCTCGAGCCTCATTCCATCAGCGGGAACAGTAGACGCTGGCGGGTCGCCGTTGGGCTTCCCTTCGGTAACCGCAGTGGTGAAAACCCTGGGGGCCGACAATAAAGAGATCGTTGCAGAGCTCATTACCATTTTTATATTTAATTGTTAATGATGAAAATTATTTGATTGGGAAAATTCATTTGTGTCATTGTGATTGACATTCAAATATTTAATATGTTTATTTTATTGTATTAGGAACCTAAATGTTCATTTAAATCAATTGATAAATATTTTTATTAGGAATTTAAGTGCCAGGTCCTGAGTTTGCAGGAAAATCAACACTGATATCGCAGAAAAAATTTGGAGGTAAGCATCTCTAAACACAGGTAGAAGCCAGTTCTGTACATGACCATTTGGGCCAGGTTTCAATCGTGATTGTGCAAAAGCATTTTTTTCTAGGACTGAAGTAACCGCCGTATAGTGCCTTGAAGAAATTGTTATTTTTTTTTTTAAGGATTGAAAAAATGGTCATATAGACTGGCCCGTATGTTGTATAGGGGTTGAATAAATATCCATTAACGTAACAAGGTCATGTAAGTCATGGAAAATAGAGTGGTTGAAATAAGGGTCAAGCACTACTAGTAAAAGAAAAAGACAACCGTGCGAAGAAGGGGTGGTCGGATGTCAATCAGCGGTAGAAAAGGATCTACCAACATCACCTTGGAACAAGCACGAGTTTCTAGTGTGGTTTTCAAGGAGGTGGGAAGGTGTGGTAGAAAATCGTTGGTGGAATAACTATGGCCTGGCAAGAAATCCCAGCACTAAAAAAATGTCTACAAGAAGCATAAGGTGGGAAACCCACTAAGAAGGAAGCAACACGGGCTAGACTAGTTGACACCACCAACCGTTGAGAAACTACAGGGAAAAGGCACAAAAATAATCGATAGAACTAAGAGGTGTCAACATAGTTTGTGGATGGAGGAGTCCATACCAGAGCCAACCAGACCCGTGTTAGTGCATGTTTAGTAGCTACCACGCATGTGGTCGAGTAGCCTAGTTGAAGCCGTAATGATGGGCCGTCAAGCACACCGGCCGAGAATTGAGCAACCGTAGTTGACGTTTTCGGGAAGCACATAGATCGTAGTCATAGTAGTAGGTGTGGCCACAACAAGCAGAGCTCTCCGTCAAAATTCCCATGCCCTGATCCTGAAGAGTCTTTCCTTCAAAATGGTGCATGTTCTCAAATATAGTTGTTTAATAAGCATACATCCTCACGTATCACATTTGGGAAAAGAGTTGTAGGGAATATCCACAATTGCCTTGCTACCCGTGTCTTTCCTTGTACCAAATCACTAACATTCGTGCATAGCCTTTACTAAATAGCATATTTTCTCTCTTCAACATCTCATAATTATAATGAATAATTGCTCTCAAGTCGTTGTTTATTAATGAAATTTTCCTCATGAGAAGCAGTGTCTCATCTCGAGGAGCAATTTCTCACCAACAAACCATTTTGAGGTAATTTATAAAGAGGATGATAGAATAAATTTGAGATAGTTAAATATGACTTCATATTTCCCCGCTTTGTAGGTTAGGTGGGTGGCCAGCTAATCGATGGATAAAACCCCGCCCACAGAAAATACAACTACAATAGCAAGGTGGCTAACTCCAGCTTGGCTCGTAGAAAATGATCTACCAACATCGCTCGAAGAAGAACGTAGTTTCGAGTGTGTAGTTTCCGTGTAAGGAGAGGTGGGAAGGTATGGTCGACAATGCTGGTGGAAGAATTATGGGCCGTACAAGCACACACCGGGAAAACAAAACCACAAAGAAGCATAAGGTGGCAACTCACTACATGAAGAAACATAGGCTAGACTAGTCACACCACTCAATCATCGATAAATTGCAAGGGAAAAATAAGGACAAATGATCGATACAAGGGAAACTATCAACACAGTTAGTTTGTGGTTGGAGGAGTGTTATCGAGCCAGCTAGACTCGTGTCACAGCAAGTTTATTAGCCACGACGCATGTGGTAGAGTAGCCTAGTTGAAGCCACAAAGACGGGTTGTCAGCACAATCCAATCGAGAATTCGGGAGCAAATGCGCTGACAAGTGGGGAATCACATAGGATCGTAGTCATAAGTAAGAAGGTGGGCTATTGGGTTGGGTGCGTGACATGTGTCAAAATCTCACGCCTATCAAATATATTATTTCCTTCAAAATATGCATTTTCTCAAATATAGTTTTTTAATAAGCATACATCCTCACGTAGTCACATTTGGGAAAAGATTTGTAGGGAACTTCCACAATTCCCTCGTTTCCCCATGTCTTTCCTTGTACCAAATCACTAACATTCATGCATAGCCTTTTTTTACTAAATAAGAGACCTTTTCTCTTCTTCAACATCATGCTAATTATAATGAAACAATTACCTCAAGATGTTGTTTATCAATGAACTTTTTCTCATGAGAAGAAGTATCATCTCTAGGAGAAATTTTCTCATGAACAAACCATTTTGAGGGAATTATAGAGGTTGATAGAATAACTTAAGAGAGAGTTAAATATGACTTCGTATTTCCCGCCTTTGTCATGAGGTGGGTAATGAGGCACTGATGGATTAAGCCCTCTATTGGAAATAGGAAAAGACAAAATGCACGAAGAAGGGGTGGCTGACACAGTCTGGTTGTAGAAAATGATCTACCAATACTGTTCAAAGAAGCACATAGTTTCGAGTGTAGTTTTCCTTGCAGAGAGGCAGGAAGGTATGGTCGACAACACAGGAAGAACTATGGCCTGCAGGAAATCCTACACTCGACAAAAACAAAACCACAAGAAGCGAAGGTGGCAACTCACTAAAGAAAGCAACACGTGATAGGCTAGTCGACACCACTCAATCATTGAGAAATCACGAAGGAAAAGGCACACACCGACCGAGAAAAGGGCAAACATGATAGTTAGTTTGTGGATGGAGTGGTTGAGGACAGAGCCAACAAGACCCATGTTAGTGCAAGCTTAGTAGCCACCATGCATGTGGTCGAGTAGCCTATTTGAGGCCACGTTATTTGCCCATTAGGCACAATCTCGACCGAGAATTGGAGCAATTTCATCGACAAGTGGGAAGCTGAACAGAAAAAGGTGGGTTGTCAAGCTTGCCGTGCTTCACCGCGCTAAACATCTTGCGCCTACGCCTAAAATAGTCTCTGCCTTCAAAATGGTGCATGTTCTCAAATATAGTTGTCAATAAGCATACATCATCACATATCACATTCGAAAGATTTTAGAATCTCCACAATTTCGGCTACCCATGTCTTTCCTTGTACCAAATCACTAACATTCTGCATAACCTATACTAAATAGCGTATCTTTTCTCTCTTCAACATCTCATAATTATAATGAACAATTGCCTTGTGATGTTGTTTATCAAATCTAAATTTGCTCATGATAAGGTGTTTGATCTTTATAATAAACTTTCTTCACTCAACATACCATTTTGAGGGAATTTATAAAGAGGATGACAGAATAATTTGAGAGAGATAGTTAAAGATGACTTACATTTCCCCGGGGCCATTTGAAGTGGTTAATGAGGCACTGATGGATCAAATATCAAACAACATTACAAATAATTTGTGACTCTTTCCAAAAGGATAAGAACCCCTACCACCTAGCAGACAATAGAATTCTTCTAGGCATTCTATGACTTCCTTCAAACAAACCAACTAAGAATTGCTGACAAATTAAAATACATAGGCAAGATTTGGGAGTTTTCAATTCAACATTTCAGGCTTTAATCCCAAAATTAGACAAGAAATGAGATGATTTTGTGACTCCATATCACTATGTAATTTTATCCACAAAATCATTGCAAAAATTATTGCATGCTCAGTCAAAATCCATTGCTGATTCCATGTCATTAGAACAATTTTGGTGCATCCTTTCAGGGGAAGCAAATCCATTATGGAATAGGAGTAGTGCCCCAAGAAGGAATTTATACATCAAACCCAAAATTACAAGCAACGTTAGTGAGTTTGTCTTTCCAAGGTATATGATAAGAGAAAACCTGCTTACTTAGGTCTACTCATCCATAGGTTCAACTTGGGAGAATGAAGAATTGGATAATGAGTTTTCTTTCCTTGTCATCTTTGGTAAATTCTAATTAATGGTCCAACCTATTATTCTATCATTCTTATAAGATACCATGGGGTAGGTATGACTAATGGCTCCTTTGTTATATTTGGATGGCAGATTAGGTGGTCTCAACAAAGTTACACAGAGTCAAAAAAGACTATAAGCTTGACAACTATACAAATAGGAATTGCCCCAAACTTGACATATTTACTCTTTGTTGATTATGTTTTTTACTTTTTTGGGGTTAGAGTATTCACATGCAATTAAGTCAAGGACCCTACCCTTGAAGAACCCAGAATTCTACCTTAAACTACCAAATCGAGGAGCTGCGACCAACATCATCTGATTTGAACCTAAACAGCCTTATTATCTCGCAGTATTTCGTACTCACAAGGACTAGTAGATTCTTCTCATGGATTATTTCTCTCATTCTATCTATTGTGAAATCCACAAAATGTATCCATACATCCGAACCTTGGGAAAAAAACATAATTGTTATCATTTAAATTATCCACATTCTTTGGAGCCCAAAAATACATTTGCTTTGGATAAGCTTTATCTATAGCGTCAAGAGAAACTCCGCTATAAGTTGGAAGGACTATTCGTTCTCTCGATTCTTGTCAGGTATGATGGAAATGCTATACAAATTGGTGAAAATGAGATCCGTGCTTACCATGCTAGAACCTAGGTTCATTGAGATGACGACCTTGGTTTGAAGACATCCACCATACAAACTAGACCACTCATACTTATCATTGCCATCTCTTCATCACTTGCACAACAATATACCGAGGACCTATAACCCATGGAGGCCCGTGGGTCGTCACACAACAATTTATTAGAATACATGCCATGTCTACAAGTTTTTATATTTAATATATGTATCCAATGTGGCCATTTCTTGCTATGATTTTTACCACATCCGAAATGCATCATTCACATAATTTTGAAGAAGTCTACAAATTAGGTCAACATAATTTTTTTTTTACATTTACAACTTCCTCACATCCGTTGGTTCCCCGAAGCTTGAGCACTTTCATGTCAAAAAACAGAAAAGTCAAACAACAAAAATGGTCCACTCTCTTTCATTTCTAATATTATGTTGTTTTATTAGAGGCACTTTTTTTTTTTTTTTTTTTTGGTTGCAGTATGTTTGCTCTTGGTTTTATCTGCTCTCAATTTATCATATGTAATGTGTTGAGAAATGAGAAAGAATAATGTGTGACATTTATCTTGTAGAAATTCGATGTTGAATCAAAGGATACATAGTTTAACCAAGCTATGTCATTGCTAAAGACGAAGGAACATCTTTAAAGTTGCCTAAGAATGCACCATATACAAAGTTTGAACATAAGTAATATATGCATTTTTATTTGCATATATGCCTTTTTTTACCCAAGATATCACTACAACAAGAAAAATATTGATATTGTAGAAATTATTTAAGGACCTCATTGAGGTAGATTTTTCCGATAACCTACTCCATTGATACCTTCTCATATGTCGTGAAGGATTTAAATATAAATTAATATATTCATGAAACAAATTAGTCAAATTTTATAGATATAAAAGATAAACACAAATGGCAATGTCTTCATTTGATTGTTACTTGACTTTATGTGGGTATGTTATAGAACTTCCGTGATTAGAAAAGGATGGGGACAATGTATAACACATCTTGGATATGATTCATTTGTCAGCAGATATCCTTTAGGGCACGTACGCCATCGACTTTGGAAATGCTTCTAGTAGGAATTCATATGGTTTTTAATGTTGTAATTATTTCACCTCAGCATATTTTTAAAGTGTAATGTTTTAGAATACTGCACACAACATCGGCATGTAAACAATTTTTTTATAATTGCAATTTCCATTCCATGATATCCCCTTATTGTTTGATTGTATTTTTAGACGTTTTGACTTTGTTTTGTCGTTTAACTAAGGAACTGAAAATACTTCTGTATCATGTCCATTTAAATAGCCAAAGCGTAAAGATGAAATTAGTATTGTAATGATATTTATTGAAACTTTATATTATTTTTAAAGTTAAATATTTTCATGAACATTTAAAAGCTTAATTTCATGTTGTTATTTGGAGAACATGTTGTTTATATAATTGACCAAGTTCATGCTAGAATGAAATTTTTTGCAACAAATGACAAGGATTAAACATCACACCTCATATTATTTGTTTTCACAAGTTATATACATCTTGAGCTTTTTAGCATATGTGTCCTAGTTGGACATGATTGTTCCTAAGATTTCCCCCGAAGGTTGAATAATAAGTTCTAAGGTGTTCTTTTCTATTTATGGTGACATTTTATTTTCTTTGTTTATACAAGTTATCTCGCTACTGTCACCAGAACTGAAAATTATGTTCTAGTTTCTTACTTGTATGGGGAAAATGGTTTTGACATTGCTAATGTTGAGGTATATGTCGTATAAACTATTTATAGTCAAATTTACTTTATACTATAGTGTCTAAAGTTTTATCTCATGCCTTACACTTACATTGGAATCTTTCTTTTTGTTTTTAAAAAATGAACTCGCATTGATGGTAAGAAGCATAAATTGAAGAAAGAGGAAGAGAATAACACCTGAGCAACAAATGCAAAAAAAGAGGAAGAGAACTGTCATGGGATACCCTTAAAGCCAATATCCCACATAAGACACACATAGATACTCCATGGTCAAGTCTGAGTTTGGTGAACACTGGCAATGCCTTGCAAAGGTAATGATAATGTTTAACATGATGAAACATACCATTTTATGTAAATTGTAGTCCAACCAATATTAAGTTAGAAACTCATTGTAATACTTTAACATTTCTATATAATATAATTTATGTTGTTGAAATTATTTATAATTTCACTTATTTTTAGTATTGTAATTAACATATGAAACTTTATGTTTTTATATTAGATGAAGATGCACATTGTATGAAATTTTTAAACCATACAAATTAATTTATGTTGATTAATAATAAACACATAAAATCAATTTAAAACTACTAACTAGTAGTTTACATTGATTAATGATGAACACAATTAAAATATAATGAGTAAATTAGTAATTTATAATGATTAATAATGAAAGTAATGAAATGAATATAAACTACTAAATCGCCTTCTATTATATAGTGGAATATGAAAACTACCAAAAAAATATAAATGACTACCGCAATGATAAATTTGTGATTACAAATAATGACTAAATTTTTCATATATACGACTAATAGCTAATTTACAGTATCTTATAACACCTATTAAAAAAATTAGTCATATTTTTTTTGGTCAGTAATTAGTTTCAAACAATGACTAAAATTTGCATATATATGACTATTAGTAGCTAATTTGCTGCATCTTATAACACGACCACATTTTCATTATATTTCTTTGGTCATTAATTGGTTTTCTCAAGTGATTATATAGTAATATATTTTGTTGTATATTTGGTCATTGTGATACTCAATGACCAAATCAATGATTAAATCAATGACCAAATCAATGACTAAATTAATGACCAAATTAGTACTCAAATTAATGACCAAATATACTACTAGACAACAAAATTGGAGATAACCAATTAATGACTAAGCTAAAAACGACTAAAAGTTGGTCGCGTTATAAGATACCGTAAATTATTATTTGTCACCGACTGAAAATTAGTCATTTATATGCAAATTTTAGTCATTTTTGGGTCAATTTAGTTATTTTGCACTAGTGAAAACATACATGCAACTCGGCACTTAACGAAACCTTGTAGAAGCTTTTGATCCCATGTCCACTTGCGCTTTCCTTTCCTTTCCTTTTCCTTCTTTTATCTAAATCACCAAGTATCCAAACTCTCCAAAGAGTGCTCCAATAAAAATCTAAGTATCCAAGAGTATGAGAGAGAGAGAGAGAGAGAGAGAGAGAGAGAGAGAGAAGAATGAGGGAGAGAGAGAATAATGAGAGAGCTTAAAAAATGCATCGAAAAAAGGTACCAACTAACTTTCAAAAGCCTTTTTTGTGAAGATGCTCTATTTTTCTTCTGTTTTCCATTATTTTCCTTCATTTTCCTCCCTCACATGAAACTTGTGACCTTTTATCTCCCGCTTCTCCTAATTTCATTATTTTTATAAATAAGTGTGCCAAAAATACTTTTGTCTCTTTTAATTCCTTAGCTATGGCCTTGGACAATTTCCCCTCTTAGCTAATAAAACCATGTGAACACTGCACTAGGATGTTTTTCCCAACATTCAAATTTTCTGGCCCTAATAACCTATCAACCGTGGTTATTATTTTAACTTTATTACATGGAATTTTCACTGTATACATGTACCTCCCCTTGGGGGACACCATCCCTGTTCAATCACACATATACCTTAGAAAACCACTGGCAGTAAACATACTTCCCTGGGGATTTAGAACATACCGATGGCAAGATTCACAATGATCACCTTGTTGAAAAGAAAACCAACACGACATCATAACGACATGACAACTAAAGTGACATGACACCATAGCACTTATCGAGATTTATAACAAGGTTCATGGTGGTATTTACATATATATACATATGTACATACATCCAACCATCACATCAAAACATATACCAAAACATCGCCAAAACATATGTTAAACAAAACCAACATCACACCAAAAATTCTTTGTCTCAACTCATCGAAACAAGGAAGGATACATGGCCCGTATCCGTGTCCATCTCCTGCGTAGCTTCATCGGGCCCAAAGTGCTTCCATTGCAATTTAACTTGTTCTATTTCGATTCCGCAGCATGAGCGTATTTTTTTGTAAATGTATTTGTGGTTTTGTCCGGAACTCTTTCCGGATTTACCTCGAATACAAACCATTCAATAACATGATAAACATATTTAACATATTTCTTAAGCAAATCTATATATGAAAAAAATTATGGAATTTCACCGTGAAGGCAAAATAAAAATTTTACAGCCATTGTTAAGATCCTCTCAATGATCTTGAAGGGTCCACAAACCCTTGGTGCCGCCTTGGCACATGATCCAATTCACAACATATCTTCTGCTTTATTCGCAGCATACCTAATCCTCAACCTAAACTCCTTGAAAAAAATTGTTCCGATCTTCATAAATATTCTTCCTATCCTCGCGTTTCTTTCAATTTTTCGATCACCTTCATTTCCATGTTCCATTTCTACCAATATATATGGTCCAATTGGTACCGTTAAACACTGTTACCCAACTAATAGGAGTGTTGCAATTCCACCCATACAATGCCTCAAATGGACTCATCCTCAATGACTCCTAATAACAATTATAGGCCAATCACCAGCGGAAGATACTCTTTCCACTTTCACCGTTGATGCATCACATACACCCTCAACATATCCTCCAATATCCTATTGCCCTCTCGCCTATCTATATGTCCGTGAACATGCTAGGTTGAATGCCAACTTGGTGCCCAAATTTACAAACCAATCCTTCCAAAACTTAGAAGTGGAACTTTACATCCTCAGTCGACACAATCTTCGAACACCCAGCAAAATCTAATGAACACCTATGCTACATGAATAGTTGAGTATGTAGTCTTCACTAGTATAAAATGTGAAAACGAAAGACCGTCTACTAAATAACCATGATGGAATCATGTTGTCTAGTTGTCTTTTAGGAAAACCTCGTAATGAGGTCCATGGAAATGAACCTCTATTTCCACTTTGTACTGTTTATCACCGTAGTGCTGTACCACCGGATTCTTACACTTTGTCTTAACCATTCTTTGAAAATCCAAACATATGGCTACAAACTCTACCACATCCCTTTAGATTCCTGCCAATAGTATATATGTCACACCAGCTAAATTCTTATAGCCTTGGTGACCCGAATATGGTTTCACATGAAACTACCTCAAGATAACTTTATTGAGCTCACCATTGCCGTGTATATATATATATATTGTCTCAAAATATGACCAATCAATCTTCCGTGAGATGGTAGTCCAAATCATGTACACTTGTACCCGTAATTGTACCTACACCTATACTACCACATGTACATGTACCTATACTACCACATGTACCCTATATTGTTCCCAACATCATGTACATGTACCCAGTAAACACTTATACTTGTAATATGTTTATAACTCCGTGCACAATATCCATACATGTGATCCAATTAACGTGCCTACAAGATCCTATCCAGCTAGTTTGTCCCATAGGAGCTCATAATTGCTATGTTATTTACATGTACCTTCCTCCTAAGGGGAATCTATGACCATATTTTCCTTTCTGATGTGTACTTAATCTTGAAGTCAAAATCACTAATAGTGTCCAACCATCTAGCCCACCTAGCGTTTAGATTTGATTGCCAAACAAGTACCTCAACCCAATGCGATCACTCACCACCATTAACGCTCGCTAAGAATATAGGGCATCATATCTGAATCATGGATTATATTGTTAGCTCAATATCATCTCATATAGTTCTAATGTTCATTTAGGTTAGGATTTCGTGACTCATATCATACCACCTATCCATCCTACATATGAATCCACCCAATCCTCTCTTGCAAGAATCGTACACACTACAAACTCCTTGCCTAGATTTGTGATTTTAACATCGATAGTTAAAAATTACTTAAGTCGCTCAAAACTAACCTCACACTCCTATGTCCGTAAAAAATTCTTACGTTTCCTCTCGCAATGATGTAATAGGATAAGAAATCTATGAGAATTTCCCTTATGAACCTCCAAGAGTAGCCTGCCAACCTCATGAATGACCTCACCTTCATCAACATTCTTAGGAGCTACCCACTCCATGATGGCTCTTATTCTTCTAGTTTTACCGCAACACCTCTCCTGGAGACAACATGTCCCTAGTAGTGTACCTTAGTCCGGAAGAAATTGTATTTTCTGAGTTTAGCAATTATGCTTAGCATAAATTATTAACACAAGTGTACAAAAATAGCTCACTTTAGCTGCGTGACAAACAACCCAACAACTAAGATGACTCGCTTAACTTTTTTAGATCTACAAGTGATAGTTAAAACAAAATGTTTTTAAAACCTAATCTATGCAAAGAAAAGTTGTTAAACAGTATAGTAAATAAGAAATGCCCATACATCTAATGGACAAGAAAAGATATAAAGAATTTTATATGTACTATAACACTCCGGGAAGGAACAAAGAATGTTGTTACTAACTTCAAGCGATAATATTCTGTTGTCCGAATGCTTCGTATCCCGCAGCTTTCTCAATGGTATAGAAAAACCAAATGTGTTGAACTCTATGGGAGCTCAAGAAGCAAAGAAAAAATAGTAGCAAAAAGAATGAGAATGATCAAAGTGCAACAATGAAAGTGATCAAAGTGAATACCGAATGAAAAACCCTCTCATTTATAACAAAATATTGAGTTATCCTTGATAATAGTGAATAATAAAATATTATTAACCCATATCTAGATCTAAGTGCTTGGAATATTTTATTACATTTTTTTTGTTGGAGGGAAAAGGTATTTAAATTGGTTAACACTTTTATTTAGAAATAATAATAATAAAAATTTATTTATTTATCATTTCAAGAATGGGGTTAAGGAATAATTAAAAAATAATGATTTTTTAATCATTTTTAGGTGATTTAGGTCAATAATACAATGTCATTCAAATAATGATTTAATAAATTATTCCTAGATATAAAAATAAGAAAAAATAATGATTTATCTAGTTCAGTTTTTGTAATTGGGTTAAATATGTGTGCAGTGAAATATTATTAAGACAATGTTTAATTAATTGCTCTTAGAGGCCAATTAAAATAAATAAGGATTTTATTTAATTATTCCTCATGGGGTTTCTGCTTGACCATAAATAACTTAATAAAATATGGTTTATTAAATTATTTCTTATGGTTTATTAATTATTTGTCTTACATGTAACAAGTATCCATCTAATTATAAATGGTTATATACACTAAAAATATGTACGTACGTTTCAACGTGTGAGCGCAGGAGCTGGACCAGTGATGACCGAAGTACATTGTAAGAACACAATCACTAGACGTCGAAGGGGAGCCGCAGAGAGAGAGAGAGAGAGATACATAGCCAAAGTGAAGAGAGAGAGGAAAATAACCGAGGGCTAAGACCTACAAATGATATGTCTCTTTAATGTTTGGGTACCCATTCTATGAGGTGGTGAGTACACCTACGTTCGATGAGATGAAAAGTATAAAGAATAATGTGCCTAGCAAAATGAGACTAAGCTAATACAACAACATCTCAAGACATGAGACATGATAACAACCAGTTGTGCTCCGATAAACAGAAAGGGATCTGAAAATATGAATGGATCATCCGAGTGATGCATGCATGATATGGGCACTGCAAGCTACCGGAACCAAACCTATTAAACTGTGAGCTCCATCCGAGGTTGTAGCATAATATGAGGTCACACAGGCATATGGGGGACTACTCAAGGCCACCCCTCATGAGGTCTGAAACATCTCACACATACCCAAGAATCACTGTACAATTTGTCGATCACCGAACCATCAATTATAAGAATCTCGATCTTGGGCAATAATGATTTGAAGCCGAGCGGATGAGAAACAATCAAGTCAAAAGGAAATGGTGAGTCCCTTTTCTTTGATCCTAGGCAATCGAACAAGAATGAAAGTTGAACTAAGGTACATCGCTCTAGACCTATCTTCTCGGAATAAATGTGTTGATGTCAACAAAGGAGGTCCGCCATAAGTGAGGCAATGAGGAATCCTCTCTTAAATAAGGCATGAGGGATGATAGTAAAGGATCATGGACCGACACCAGGATGATTATGGAATAGGGTATACCGAGTAGCGGATAAACGACTTCCTTGTCGCAGCATAAAAAGAATGAATGACTTTGCAACGATCGACTCAACTCCCCGAGGGGATGGGGATAGTATGATTCGAGGCCAAAATAGGTGACACGAGAGAGGGAGAAGGAAAATGGATGGAACACCGTAATGTGAGGAAAGCACTGGGACGGTACTCCATGAATACGATGGTGACTCAACTTGGATGCTCTCTACAAGGGTGACCTTGATGAGGTTGCCACAAAAGAAGAAATATTCGGTGGAACCCCTAAAGGAATGAGCAAAATATGTCTACGCATGACAAAAATCACCAGGCAGCGTCAATTATGAAGGCAAAGTGGTGCCCGAAAATAAGAAGCTCAAGTGAAGAAACTACTTTTAAGAGGCGGAAAAGTGACCGTTCTTGGAAAAATGGCTTCCGGGTGAAGTGTCAAATTACCAAACAAAAAATACCCATATTAGCTCGTGATATCTTTCCAACGGTGCTAACAGCTTCTTCAAACCGAGCTATGTATACGTAACTGAAAAATATAAATTAGGTTTTTTTCTTTTTTAATAGTGGGGTGATTTCGCTCCAATTTGATTCATTTTCTAGTGGAGCCATGGTGAATGTGGAGAGGAGGATAAGGCCCTAAATCTCGCGGTGATCGTACCGGAAAAACCAACCGTTGGAATCGAGATCTGTTAGTTGTAGGTTGGTGGCCTAACCTCCTACTCTTTTTTTTTTTTGTGGTCCAAACGCACGATTAGGTGCTCCTGGGGCTCGTGAACAATACTCTTCCCTTCGATGGCCGACTCACACTTTTTGGGGCCTGGTGATGCCATCGCCCAGCTCGCAATTTCCTGCAGGGGAAAAATACGAGCTCACAGCACAATGGCTGGAACCGGGTGGGTGAGTTGGACTCAAAGGCGGGATTTATCTTGTTTTTGGCTAGGGAGGAGAATTGGTGAGTTAAAGATGTAGTTAATATTCTCTAAACCGACAAACATGATGGGTTTGTGGTGGTGGCATGGTAGAGTCGAAGATCAACCAAAGAAGAGAGGGATTTGATGCATCATGTCGAGATCCAGATCAGGGGAACCGAGGTGCACTTGCGAGGTATGGGGTTCTCAAGTTGGCTGAGAACCCATTGATGAGGGTAGGGGAGCCATTGTTGTCCATGACATAGCCGCCGTTGGGATACCAACCAAGATGTCTTTATGGTGTAGGAGCATAGGATCGAGTGGACCATTTAGGACATCTACTTCTTTATCGGGATTCAACACCACTAGGGATAGGAAATATACATCCTATTACTGTAAAGCGTGAACATAGCCTGGGAGTTCATGGAACGCCATCACAGACCAGATGTTCGTGCTAAGGGCACAACCATATCGACGCATCCAGCAGGCCAGAGACATGGGTTGTCGTAGCAGCAGCATCGTGATCCTTGGCAACTGTGCATTCATTCAAATCACTAGGGAGTAGATGATGATAGTTGAGAGTGTATTGAGTGGGACCTACTATTGGTGGGCCCATATGATGTTGCTTTACCTGCAATGATGTGCCTATCACTATGCAAGCGTACAGTGAACCATGATTGTGCTTTTTGGCATGTTGTTGTGCTCATTCTTCTTCGAGAAGATCCCTACACTTCGGCATCATGTGCAACATCTAGTATGGGGCTCAGGCAGAGCCAGGATGTGCACCGTTGGGGGCAAGCCATCAAGAGCATGAGGTGAGTCAGATAGGTGTTTCAACTTCTGTTATTCACACATTGGGATCATATGCTAATGTATATAGATAACTATCCAAGGCGTGGTACAACCTCAAAATTTTGACTTGCTACATCCGCCGGCAGAGCATGGGGACCCGCATGTTAGGTGAAATTTTCTATATATTATGATGCATTTTAAAGTTTTTAGAATATGTATGTGGTACTAATTCTTTTACTTTTGGTATGTAGATATAACACTGTGGAAGCTGAAGGGTGGTGATGATTCCGCAATGCGAGGGGATGAAAGCTCAGTGAGGGAGACAGACCGTAGACCCGTACTCATGAGGATCTATTGAGAATTTCATTTGTGTGCAAGCTGATGTTGACTGGAATATCTAAGCATGGATGGCATGATATTAAGGATCAATACATCGAGGGATGCATGTGGCTACCCCTCGGAGTGGTGAGGGGTCACGCGCGGCCGCATGGCTATGGGCTTATTGTGCTGTGCGGATCCGCGGTCGCTAGAGCCGAGACATTGGCTCAAGACCGTACAGTGATTAGATGTAGGGGCGCGTGGTGCCCCCGCTTGATTTTGTAACTTCACATGGGCATGTCGATGTATTAGAGTAGTGGAGTCCAAAACATTTATGATTTTGTCGATATATATTATGGATATGTGCATATTTTTATATATGACGAGTATATGGTTCGCTCATTTGTTTATGATTATTGTCTTCCGTTAAATGCATGTGATAAGTGCCATTATAAAAATATTGTTTGCAATGCTATCTACATAGTGATTTTGAAGCCCTAGGTACATGACTAAATGTAATGGTTTCAAATTCACACACTAAGAAATTCACTTCTGTAAATATCATCTAAAAAGGACATGGTTATCTACATGATACACACTGTCTCAATTGCATGACAAACATCAAGGAATCTAAATGAACATGAAGATGAAGTTGATGGCGGATCAAGGGAATCGACTAAAAACCTATCACCGCATCATAGTCGGCCTCATTATTGGTGGCGCATCCAATGCATATGCCGTTGGAGAGGACTGGACGATGTTGAGGCTGTGTCACCAAGCTGCCAAGGCTAGATTTTCGGGAGAGTGACTGGCACCATCAACATAGCCGATATACTATAGGATGATGGATTGATCTTAAAGGCAACACAAGAAAATAAATGAGATGATGATGAAAATGCAATACCTAAACGCATGACAGAAATAAAACACACATCTCAATGGAAGATATGGGTAAAATTCCTTACAGAGAGTGTATCAGAGGGGTTAGGAAGGAGTTGTCCTTTGAAATCCTCTGGTGGAAGGTATGCCTCTTTCCCAAGTCCTTACAATGATGTAAGAACCCCAGCTACAATGAGTCGTACCCCATGACCAAGGTCATCATGAGCCTCTACCATACACTAGAACAAGAATCACCTTTCATGAAAGGTATGAGGGTGGAATTTTTAGTCATATTAGAGTTTGGTGCACTTTCTGTCAGCTTCATGGTTTTACAATGCAACAATATACAGAACAAAGGATTGCCACATGATAAGCCTTTGTTCTAAAGGTTGGCAGTTAGTGAGAGTTCGATAATGGGTTAAGGGAGGGATTTCACACTCGATCAGTAGGCACGCTCTCCTCACTGCAACAAGGTGGAAAGGAGTAAACCTTGTGAAGGTTTTAACAGAAGTTTTATAGGCTCTCAAAGCAAGGAAGAGCATATGTGCCGGGTGCTGTATTTGTGCTTCGAATACCATCTCGTTGAAGCATAGTTTAAGATTTTATTTACAGCTTCAACTTGACCATTACCTTGGGGATATTAGGATGATGAATATTGGTCCTCAAAGCCCAACAAAGAGGATAGCTCATGCCATAACTCATCTTCGAAATTTTGGCCATGGCTGACAAATTTTTTTTTGGAACCTCGAATCGAGTGATACCATGGTTAAACAAAAGAAGAGAGTTGTGGTAGTTGTCGTGTTATGGAATGTTGGCATGGCCTGGCCCATTTGGTGAAATAGTCAACCACCACGTAATGATATATTTGTGTTGTTTCAAGAGATGGAGGTTTGTCTACAGTCACGTGGCCTGTGTGCACTTAAGCGTAAGGGACCACCGATATGATAGGATGGAGGGGAGTGGGTGGAGCTCAGCCGCCTTGGGGCGAATAGGCCGGAAATTGGAGCAATAAGTTTGACTACTTCAATGTAATCACCAAAGAGAGAAGCTCAAAAATACCTAGCGTGCATGAATTTATGGGTAGTAGCCAAACCGAAGAGGAAGGTGGACACCACAAGTGCCACTATGGCACACATTAAGGTCTTGCTCACTTCACCATGCATGAGACAACGACGAAGGATAGAATCAACACCATGAAGATAAACATTGCCACCAATGAGAAGACAAAATAGGACGAGCATCATGATCAAGATGGAAGTGAAATTTTGTGTTCACAGTAAGTGAGGATGTTTCCATACCAAGGGCAATCTACGTAATGGAAAACAAAGGCCCATCAAGTAATCATCAATCAAATAATCTCACGCACCAAAGTAGGTAATTCATAAATGAGTTCCGCAAGGGCTAAACCTTTCACTTGGGTGAAAATTCAACATCAAACTCCCGACATAACGATCTAATGGGTGTACTTCCCATTGATCATCCATCGACTCAATAGGAAAGCCAGGGTTGGAATTGTTCATGACCTTGGTGGAAATCGTAAGGATATAATGACGAAGTTTTTGGACCGAAAACACAATGACCAAGGCTAACTTCTCTTCAAAAGTAGCAGGGAACAAAATCTCACAAGGTTATCGACATAATAGATGCTGCTTGTTGTCGGCTTCCGTTGTCATCTCTTGGATTAAATCTCTAATGACCGAATGGGTGGAATTTGAGATGTTAAAAGATGAATTCGCTCTCAAAGTTAGGAGGACAACCCGTTAGGAGAGGAAGTGAGAGAATATTTCAGGCATTAAAATACTCGTTGGAGCATAGTCATCCCAAACAAATGGAATGTTGGATCTAAGGATTCTTATAAACCCATGCGGTAGGTGGTGGCATAGTCAGGACGAACCGATAAAGGAAGTTGGCTTTGCCTTGAAGGCTTTAGCAATCTGGTGTGTGTGTACGAGGAATGCCTTAGAATGGCTTTAACTTTGAGGGGATCAAGATTTATACCATCTTGGTACAAAATGAAGCCAAAAATATGATCGAAGTGAATGCAAAAGACACACTTCAAAGGTTGAGACGGATATTATACTTGCGACATCGGGAGAAAGATAGTACGCAAATCATGAATGTGTTGCACCCAATGCCTAAAGCGAGCAAGAAGGTTGTCAAGGTAGGAAAGGATAATATGAGCCACCATGGAAAAATTACAACATGGCCCATTGGAAGGTGGTCAAATTCTTTAGGCCGAATGGCATGACCCTTTAAGAAAAATTTCCCCATGAACTAATGATCGCAATGAATCGACCTGTCAAGGTAGATAAAAATCGTGCTGTAACTGGAGAAACCATCCATAAAGGATAGAAATCCCTGCGTTCTAAGGCAGCGCCGAACGCCCCCCGGCTGAAATAAGGTAAAAATCAAGGCAACATCAAACCACGCTCAGCCTCGTAGCTAGCCCTACGAGGACAGGAGAGGGCTCTCTCCGGGTCTATCTTGGCAAAAGGTCTTCAAAGGGGCTGAGATGACTTATAATGAATACTGATTTTAGGCTAGTAAAGAGATAGGAAAGTTTGATTTTGATTTTTTGGGTTTTTGTTGAAAAAATGGGAAAACAATTTTGGGTCCGGGGATAAGGCCATATCTTTGCAGAATTCGAGTTGGGGCGAGGTAGGCAGTAGTCTTGATGCTTTTTATCAGGTGTATGGATGGATCAGAATGACAAGGAGCTGAAGAGGGCAAGGGAGAACATGGATCCTCTCCACTGTGCTAAAAACATGTAAAACTAAACAAATTTAAAGGCAGAGCACTGGAAACAATGGATTCAACCTCATTTACTCATTCATTTAGTTTCAGAAGCATAAGAAGGGAATGGAATACATTAAAAATGAAAGAAAATTACAATAAACTGAGAGAAAACACCATCAAGAACTAAAAGCCACAAGAATCCCAACAGGTGCTGCAAAACCTCTGATCTTTCCTTAGCCAAAATATGAAAAATATGTACAATAGTGTGCCAAAGTTTTCCCAAGAGTCCAACCTGTCCAACCTCTGAAAATGATTGAGAAATTACATCATATAGACCATCCTAACCCCTTCCCACACCTCTAGGGGTCGAATTCCTCCTTCTAGGAGCAGTTTCAACTAATTCTAAACAAGGAGCTAGAATATAGGCACCCAAACAACTTGCCTCTAAAAGGAAGGAAACTGATTCTTTCACTTGATTTTTACTTTTTTAGGAGTGAATCATCTAGAATAGGTAAAAGTGAGTCCAAGTTACATGCCAACCATAAAATTACATCAAGATAACTCAAAAATTACATCCACAAGAAAAACTGGTCCAACTGGCCGAAATTCTGAGCTGGAAGGTGAAAAATTGACCAAAAATCTATATGCGTAGCGCGCCTTTCAGCCTGCTTTTGGGGCACTTCCCGGAATCAAAATTGAGCTCATGATAGCTCGTTGGAAATCCCTGGATTTTGGCTATCCAACCCAAGTGTAATTTCCCAATTTGGAGCTCATTTGCCCCTCCAAAACTTCATTCTCCCAGAAGTACTTCCTGCTGGTGCAAAAGGTGGCAGAAAGGTGGTTTTCATGGTGTTTTTGGCCCTTTTGATCATCCAGAACTTGGTGAAATGCTTTGGCCATACTGGAGCATGCATAACTTACCATGAAAAACCCAAAAATATAAATTTTTCCTCCAGCAAGTGTCCCAATCATAAGCGAGCGCGTCGACGCGCTACTCGTATGGCTGAAAAATCTGTTTTGAGACCAAAATTTTTCAAAATGACAAAAATTTCTCCAAATTCCTTGAAATTTGGACTGAGTGTCCTCTGTCATATGCAATGTTGGGCCAAGGAATTGTTCACAAATATTTGGAGTGGATCATGTGTTTCACGACGTTTCAGTATCCTCCTGGTGCATGCAGTTTCAGTAGTGAAAACACTGTCTCTGTTGTGATGTGTCGGTCTCTGTCATGGTGTCACAATGTGTATGAAAAGTATGCTGATATGGTTATGATGAAAACAAGAGTTTGGTGTATGCTCCAATGTCATATGTGTCACATATATGTCAAGGTGCTATAGGAAATATCACAATGGGAAAAGGATTGTCACAAGGAGTTTGAATGGAAAATAGCCACTCCTTGACTACATGGGGATTTGACACATGAATAGGAATGAGTGTAGTGTAGTGTAGGTCAATAGAAATAGCCCTTGCAATGTTTGACAATGTCAATGGAGGATGTGGACAAGTGAAAATGAGACTATGTCATAACATGAATAATGAGCAGTGTTAAAATGACAATGGCAATAATAATGATAGCAGTGATGTAATGGCAAAGAGAGGGCGTGAGGATGAGGTAAATAATGAGCAGGGACACCACAGACAGTAGAGGCATGAGCATATATATCAACCACACAAGCTTGGAAATCCTTCACAAGACTATCAACATGTCTTTCAAAACCCTAAGAAATGAATTTGCAATGAACATAGGGTTCACTTTTCTCCACATCAAACACACTAGTTTCTCCACTCTCAAAACACCACAATCATGTTCAAAATTTACTGAGCAATCATGAAAAACCTACTTGCAAGCCGATTGAGGCGATTTGGCATTAAACTGGACACAGGAGCGAAAATTTCTGGCTCTGAGATTATATGAGTAGCGCGTCACCCAACGAGTAGCGCCAGTGTAATTTTACACTGAAAAATTTCGCTATACGGGTAGCACGCCACCCAACGAGTAGCGCGTCGATCCAACACACAATTTGGCTTCAAAACTCATTTTTTCACTTCCTTGATGTGTCTTGGCCTTTTCTGATGTTCAAACATGGAAAAACCAAGCAAATTTGATATTGAAGAGAAATGGCAAAAAAAAATTGTGTTCTGGCCCAATGAGTAGCGCGCACTTTTATATGAGTAGCGCGCTACATAGTGCATTTTTCAGGAGGATTTTGGAGGCCTTCTCTGTGTCCAAATTAGGCGTGTGATAGCTCTTTGGAAATATGTTGGAGTCTAATTTCCAACCCAAGTGGAATTTTTCAATTTGGAGTTCATTTACCCTGTCAAAAATCAAATCTCCCAACACTACTTCCTGCAGGTGCATCAATTCTCCTGAGGCAACGGTATTCTTGAAATTTCTCCAAAACCATTATACCTGTGTAAAAAGTGAAGGATTTTTTTCTTCCTTGGCATGTTTTGTACAAAAACCTCTCTCAGTTTTCCAAAATTCATCTATTATTGCTCTGAAACATCATTTGAGTGAAACCTATCCCGATGTGTGAAACAAGGAATTTTGCCTAAATGAAGCGAACAAGGGGATAAGGGCTTCTAAATTGTGGAAATTCTTGGGAAGTAGGGAGGGATGGTGGGAAGAAGGGGTAAAGAACTCAGATTGGAGTGTGAGGGGAAGCGGGGTCCAAAGGGGTAAAACATGTGTCGTTGCCTAGAAAATTACAAGTTGTGGCAAGAAACTAGGGTTTCAGTAAAAGAGGAATTTGGGGATCTCTAGGTGATGGGAAGTGTCATTACAGCAAAAATAGGATATAGGAAGGTGTGTGAACATCGTGGATACAAGTTTTGTCGATGATTTGACCATCCAAGAGAAATTACCTCCACAACCCTAGGAGAGGGAAATGGACCTTACCAAGGCACAACTGAAGCATGAACAAGCCGTAAAATGACCCAATGGAACTTGACATGATGCTGATAACCCTCTGAACGATGGTACAATCAGCTGAATGGTGACATGGACTGACATTTGGACAAATTTGAAAAGAGTGAAAACAAACCCTAGACCTAATGCCTAGTGAGCAAATTTTTCTTGAAGGCTCACTGAAATGACAAAATTTGACTTTGACACTTTAAAATCACTTTGAAAGAGCATATGCTTGATCACCCATGAAAGATGCATGTCTGACACTAACAACTCACACTCTACGATGATCTGCTTGAGCCAACGGTGTGGGGAATTTGTCTTTGGGACAAGCTTTGTTTAGTCAAAGGAAGTCACAAAACATGGATGGTGCCTTGTTTTTTGAGAACGGAACTATTAGAAACCCAAGTGTATTCACGGGGGATAGATGCAAAACCAAACTACGGAGCTTATCGATTTGGTTTTGATGGGCTCTCATCTAGAAGGATTCATGGGTCTCAAATTTTGATTTAATGGGATTACATCAGTGCTGCTATCACAAGGTGTGTGTTCATAATTTGCAGACTGGCTCAGGTATCTCAGGACCAGGTGAAAAACATCACAAGAATTTGGAATAGCTTGCAAAGCCCCACTTCTTCCGAGGAGAAATGTGCCCCAAGGTAATGTTTTCTTTCCACCTTGGTTTATTAGAAATGAAAGAATTACAGGGAGATATATTTATTATGTTTCCTTCTTCGAAAGCATTCAGTGCAAGAATGGGACTACAAATGTATCCAACCCTACCTGGGATGATTTCTTTACACTCCACAAATATTTGAATATGGACCTGCTGTGGAAGGAAGTATGCATGGTGGGAAAAGGCACCATCCCAGTGTCAGGTGACATTTCTTCCTGCCACTTTTCATCATGGGTCAGAAAGATGGGAGGACTGTAGAAGAAAGACCATGCTGATGTATGGGAGCACCCATGCCCCTCAATGTGAGAGATGAATAAGTAAGATGAGCATGCTACATCATCATGGATGGTAGGCGAAGATCTAGAAGATGAACATTCAGCCCAAGTGTTGATCCGTAAGGATCGTCAAGGAGGTTCATCAAACAAAAGGATGCCTGTATAGCCCTCCACCATGGATCTCATGGAGCATAAACATAGAGAATAGTGGCTGAAGTTTTACCATCTTTACCGGGGAGGTATCAATGGGTGCAGAAATGTCTTTCAAGTTTTGCCCATGAAGAACTCAGCAGAGGAACAGATAATATCCATTTTATGAGTGTCTTCTATTTGTAAGTGGCGCTGAACTACAAAAGCTACAAGTTTTACAGATGGGGAAATGAGAATAGTGGCCATAAATATCACACAAAGAACAAGGGTGGTCTTTGCACAACAATTTTAGTTTCTTGGTTTAACAGAGTAAGGTAACATGGACCTCCTGGATATCGGATTCAAAGAAACGTCTCATGAATTATAGGTTTTAGATGTAGAATCAAGACAATGATATTAGTGGTATGCCCAAAAAAATCTCAAAGCAAGTGAGGTAATTTAATTAAAATTTTAGGAGGAGAAAGAGTTGTTGTTTGGGGGAATTTTTCCTTAGCATTTTTTTTAGTTTTCTACCCCTTCATTAGATTCTTTCTTTTGGAAATAGGGGCATATTCTTGTGAGGTGGCTCAAGAACTCAAAGCAAAAGTAGGGTCATAACGGACTGCTGGACTTATACGTTTGTATATGTTTTTGAGTTCAGACGGCGTTGTGTTACTGGGATAATGTACTGACACTGATCCCTAACCACAAATTAAGGCTTCAATATATTATGAAGGCACCAAAAAGACTCCATGGGGAGCTAAAAATGGCAGATTCACTAAGGCACTGGCCAAGGAAGGCTCCAATGTTGAAATATGTGAACTATTCTCGATTGACAAAGTGCCAGAACATACCCAGCAGAAGAATTTCCCCGGAGGAAAAGGTCCCTAAGGCTCCATCAATTGACCAAAGAAAGTGTACAGGGGTTATTTTCAGCTAGTCGAACCCACCGCTAAAATAGTTTGAGATGATTGTATCACAAAAGGCCTATGCGTTAAAATGATACATTAGGAATTTGAAGTTCAAAATGGCTCTTTAATAAATTATAAATAATAAGCCAGAACATGAAATAAGATTTGATTACATCATTTAAATTGAGAGGAAAAAAAAGGAAAAACTATTTTTTTCAACTACTCCATTCATGGGTTTGTTTAAAATTTCAGCGGAATTTTTTATTTATTAATTCGATTTTCATCCAAGGAGATTGCATACTTTTGGATTGACATGCTCAGCAGGAAAACATAAAACATACAAAATAAAACACGTTTTTTCTGCTTACTTTTCGCTTTTTAAATGCAAGGTCCATTTGGGTGTATGTATAATGGGTACTCTTGGGATGAGGAATTAATTTTCCATCCAACGAGTACTCTCACTTGAAATTTGAGCAGCATCACTTAGAGATAAGTTGTTACATGAGTTGAAAAGAAGTTTTATTATTTTATTATTTTTTATTATTTTTACTTTTTTTTACTCCAAAAAATGGTGAATCATCCCCCATGGTTGACATCATTATCTTTTAATCTCATACTTGTTCTGTGTTAAAGTTTATTTTGTTGTAGATTTTTTCCAGAAAATGGCTATTTATATACCTCATAAAAATTACCCGAAGAGATGGGTGACTAGGGAATGAACCAAGTAAGGTGAAATCTTTTATAATTTCGGTGAAACACCGGTGAGAGTAAAGGACTGATTACGATTTCACCACTAAAGACAGATAAACTCTGTGAGGTCTACGACTCAGCTCGTAATATGTCAATCAGTCAATGGTGATGATCTTTCCACGGTGATGGTGCTGCATCACATAGGTATATGCATGACCAAGAGGATATGATGTAATTCATAAATAACAGATTTCAATGTCAACACAAACAACATTTTGCCGAAGTAATACTGTGATGGTTTAGCGTTCTATGAACATGCTACAGTGATGAAAAGGGTAATCTTCCCAAGGCGAAAGTGGATGGTGGATGGGGCTAAGCTGGTGATTCGAGTTATTCCAAAACAGAAAGTATATTTGCACATTGAAAAGGTGCCTCAATACAATATCAAAGCCACATCAGAAATATTGACCGGTATTTTTCAAAAGAGATGAAGGTATGGGAGATGTTCTAACTTTTTCTTTAGAATACCAAAGATGTATCAACCATCATTCAGTGATCCCAACAATGTCAAAAGTTGCAGGAAAAGGATATTTCTTACTTAGAGATGGCATGACCAGAGGACTTCAGCTGACACTGAGAAGTAGAGATGCAGAAAGCAAGTCAGACTATGGCAAGTTGCAGGTGTGGGCAGCCAAGGCAAGCTGCAAGATTTTCACACAATGACCCTAGATCTTGTGAATGACCTCCTCACCCAGCCGAGGATTCCACGAGCATTGGGTTCTTCGAAATAGACTCTGGAAACGTTTTTATGGACTCCGCGCTGTAGACATACATGGCTTGTCATATCAGCGCATCAAAAGTCCGAAAGCTGAGCATCAATGGTATTGACCTCCTTTAAATTCACTCATAGACAATTCATCAGGGTACCGTACCCATGTTTATTTACGGCCCAACCTTGAGTTGGGCCCACATATCCTTGTTGAGTATATGATTAGGTGAACACGGGGGATATTAGTGTAGTATTTGGAGGAACCGGCGTGGGTTTGTCGTCTTCTAGATGCTTATGCTTCCTTGCTAAATCGCCACATATGGGGTAAAAGGGGGACAACTACACATAATTTCCATGTGAAACCACAACAATAACAAGGCTTGTTCATACAAAGGAGGCCTGCCGCCTGGTTAATCGGCCTTGGGCTGTTGTTTGTAGTGTTAGGTTGGTTCCTGGGGGTGTGTTTGGTTGATTACCTGGTGCCCTCGTGTTACCCATGCCTGCTGGTTCTAGCTCTCTCTCCTATTATGTTTCTTTGAATATGACTATTTGCACTTATTTAAAAGTGAACTCACTCTTGAGGAGGTGGTGGCGGTTGTAGTAGGCTTGGCAGAAGGCATTTTAGGATGGTGCGGATGGGCCGAGGGGGCTCTAGAACCCAGCCTGTGGAGACAGATAGAAAGAGGAAGGAGCAGCTTCATTGGGGTGGGGCGGTTGGACAAATGGCCAGCTCCGGCATCGGTTGGAGTGGGCTTGGGCAAATATGTGTAAGGCGTTTGACCTCGATACATGATGTCGGGAGGGGGATAAAATGCTGGAGGAGCAGTCCTCCCCGAGGAAAACACCATGGAAGACATATGGATGTGCAGCGAGATCCAACGATATTGTCGGCCAAGATGATATTCTCCTGGTGCATCGGCACCACTGCGTCCAGGTAAGCATCCGGTAAAATGGTATAAACATGTCTTGCAGTGGGCGTAGATCAAGTCAAATTTCAACGAACATAGATTTTTCGTGTTTGAGGAAAGTGAGACACGACATATTTAATAATAGAAGGAAACGTTCTAAGAAACCAATCCACATAGACATAGTCATCAAAATGTAGGAGTTCGAACACAAATGCTTTAGCAAGAGTCAAAGTGAACAGAGGAAGAAAACCTCGGTCAACAGAACAACACTTGCGCTCAAATATGAGCGTGCTCAACAACTGCGTATGGAGTCATCGCAATGATAACTCTCTCTTCGAGCAGCACCACATGTGGCGTATACGATGGTCATAGAATCCTTCAATGTTTCCTTCGTGCCCAGGAATTCTGTAATCTTATTTCAAAATACAGGCAAACGTGGACTTTGTGAGTGATAGGTCCGGACAATCATTAAACCAGAAGCTAAACCTTCATAAAAGGTAGAAAAGTGGAGTAGTCGAGATGTCTGAATAGCACCCACTGGGTGAGTGGCTCCAACATGAGAGAGGTCTGTGGCCACCACTGCCTTGAGACCAACACCGCATTGGGTGCCCGACATGAGGACTGGAGATGGAGGTAGGAGGGGAACCAAGCTCAGACCGAGGAAGAACCAGCGAAATAGAATGAGAGCTCAGTATGAGGACTCAGTCTGAGAATACCGGATTCTACGTTGTGGTAAGTATTCATAATGAAATTGAGGTATGAAGCTTGCTGAAGTTCCTCTCGAGATAAACGTCTTTGAAACACAAATGACAAAGTCACACCGATATGAAGAGGTTGAAGAGTGATAACCAAATGCTCAAGAAAGGTGATAAATTAATTACGATGCTTATATGTCTTTGTTTGGCAAAGCAAACCAAGCACTCTTTGCTTAGGTGTGTGTTTGTGAAAGTCGTGTGCACTTTACCTGCTTCCGCATATAACAAAAGAAAAGTCATTAAAGTATTGTAAAATAAATTGAAACAACATTACAGTCAGCCTATCGATGCATAAATTAACCCAAAAGAAGGTTTCAAAGTCACTAGTTTAAGAGGAAGGAGAAATTGACTTCAAAACACACAATACAACCAAAATATTTCAAGGTTTAAGGCATGGGTGGATCTCAAGGGGACTCGGGGACCGATGGAAAAGGCAAAGAACAACAAGAAATTGGAGGGGAAAATCGTCAGCAGAAATGGGAGGTGAAAGGTTAAACCTTAGGGAAATAAGGGAACCCTAAGAGATACCAAAACCTGGAAGAGGGGGTTTTGGATGGAATAATAATTGATCAAAAGGACCTCGAAAGAAGGCTGTATACTCATTCAAACAATGGCTGCGGTTACAAAATATCGACTACCTACTCGCCCAAATCCCTCCTAGAAAGGTGGAAGATACTAAAACCCCAAAGGTCTCTGCTCTACTCTGTGAGAATAAACCTATATATCCAGGCTCAAGGATGGGCTTTGCATGAGGCTCAGTCCCATAATAAATAGCGTGAAAAACCCCCGTTCTATTAATGAAAATCAGAAAATGTTGCACCATAGGTACTAACCTATAACCGTAGGAAATCACATTTTCTAAGCCGACAACTTCGAGTCTCGTAAAAATCTGTGTTATGGGAAAAAAAGTATTCAAATCCAGGATCTTAGGTGAAGTACAAACATTTTCCATCTCTAGACGGACACCGTTTCCCCCATGCAGCATCGAAAACACATGTGGTTAGAATTTTCATCAAGCTAAGCATAAAAGAAACAACATCAAGAGAATGAAAACAATGAAGAAAACCCTAGTTATCAAAGTAGTTGGTCATCCATTGATCCGAATAAAATGAAGTTTCCAATTGTTAGGCATAAATTCTTAATCACAAGTGTACGAAAGAGCTCACTTAGCCTATGACAAATAACCCTAACAACAAAGTAGTAGTAGTTGCTGCACTTCAGATATGCAAGTGATAGTTAAACATATTTTGCTAGAAACTCAATCTAGTGCAGTGAGTTAAACAAAATGAGAAAAGAAATAAGAAAACGGAGACATCCAACAAGACAAGACAAGATATAAAGAATTTATATATACTATAACACCTAGGAAGGAACAAAAATGATTTTACTGCCCCCGTATCCGAAAGGAGTGTATTAGTTTGCCAAGTGTCCTTCTAGCATTGCAAGTTTATATAATTTGTCTCCATTTGTTGCTTAAGGAATGAGTGTTTTAACTTTGAGACATAGATGAATTTGTGAACTTCAAGCATGAAAATAAATGAAGTCAGAGCCCAGACGTCAATGTATATCAGAGAAAAAATATCACACATAAGTTTACACAAGAGGGCATGATGGAAGCGGGGCCACCCTCTG
Source organism: Pinus albicaulis (assembly GCA_034641835.2). NCBI lineage: Eukaryota > Viridiplantae > Streptophyta > Pinopsida > Pinales > Pinaceae > Pinus > Pinus albicaulis. The sequence goes on along the minus strand of CM076571.1, from coordinate 688,370,251 downwards.
GCTACATTTGTCATTCAGCTCTCTCAATGGCATGTCCCTCTTTTGTCATTATGCTGTACCAAAATACACGTGTTTATGCTTCTATTGCTGGTTGGTTTCTTTGCACCAAAGGGTTTTGCATCAAGCCAAATTAGTTCAGTAGATCTTTGTTTCACCCATATTGGTTGAAAATTGACTTCCAAAGTGTTTTTCCCAATATCAAGAAGAAAAGCTCCACAAAAATGGAGACCGCACTTAATCGCTACTAAAAGAGAAAACCCTAAATTTTAGGCGCTCTGCTTAATCAAATCCGCATGACACCGTTTTAATTGACAACAAGTGGTTTGGGTGGGGTGCTCACATGCCGACCCCCCACCTTTAAATCCGCGGTTTAACTATTTTCTTTGAAACTCCGCATTGGAGCGGAACTCGCAGTCAATAAAATTTTAAAACTCGTGGCATTAAAAAACCATCAACCGTTTTATTACCTCCATGTGACAAAATAACCGAAATAACGGTTGGATAAACTTTAAGCTCGCAACCGTTGCATATGTTGCTACCCTCGTCGCATGTGAACACAACATTACCGCCGTAGGTTATGGTCTAGAAAATCTTTCTCGTTGGTGTTTCTTTGATGTCACAACGTGACATGTGACCGCATCCACCGAAACTACTGCAGTAGACATTGATGTGAATCCGCCCGCCTTAAGTTTTATTCTGGGTTTTTTAATGTTTCATGTGACCACAAGCATGGGGCCGCTAGTGGGTTGGGGGACAATGGCGGCTCCCCCCACCCCCTCCCCCGAAATATGAAACTTTAACAACATAAATTAACGCATAAACACCATACGTTAAGAACTAATGTGGGCATGAGTGATGATAAAGTCTTTGCATGCAAAGCCGGAGGTCACGGTCGACCCTCTCAATCCACCAAAATTTTGGCCTAACTCTCCGGGGACATGTGGTAGCCTGGCTTCGCAATGTGTCGCCCATCCAACGGTCCTAATTGTGCCGCCGGTGAAATATAATTGGATTTGAGAAAAGGAATATTCCTAGCACATGCCTCCCTGACCGGTGTTCGCATGGCCGACCGGGCATCCTAGTCACCTTGTCACAAAAAATTTTAGCTGTTTGGGTAAACGAATAGAATGCGATAGATTCTCATACGACATCGACGTGAACTGGCCGTGCCGTAATCGCAACAAAGAGACCTTCGATTGCCTGCTTAGTACAATTTTGGCACTTTCAATTTTTGAGCAAACCACATGATCACCGATCACACCTCCCCATTGGGAAGTTTTTGGACCCCAAAAGACTTTAATTACCTATTCAAGATGAGGGTACATCCTCTACTCACCTTTTCCACTTCCATCCACCTTGCCTTACCTCGGTTTGTCGCTTCGAGCCCAATTCAAATATAATCAAAACTTTCCTTAGAAGTGTGTGTCCTCGTGTCAAGGATGGAACCTCCTTGAGCTCTTCCAGAAATTATGGTGAGAAATATTCTATAGATGGTAGTTGAATATCACTCCCTTGATCAACAATCAAAGGGAGGCTCATACAAACGAAATTTTCCACATTGACAATGTTAACACATTTGCATATCTGAAGGCAAGTTAAGTTGAAATGAATTATTACCAACTTTTTAATGATCTTGAATGGACCATAGTGAATGGGCTTGAGCTTTTTACCTTCTCCTTGCATCATTTTTTTTTCTTATGTGCAACCATATCATCTCCTTCTTGAAATGCAGAGATCAACTCTATGTTTGTCAGTTTCTCCAGTATTTTCTTTGACTCTTTTGAAGCTATTATGGAACTTGTTGATGAATAATCTAAATTTTTCTAATGAACTTCGAGCCTTATCAATGTCACTATGCCTGACTAACCAGGTAACATCCTTCTCAAAGATGAATTCGAATCGCGATTTCTAAAAATACCCAAAGCAAAGCCCAAAGGTGAAGTATTTGTGAGAAGAGTGCTTTGCCCGGTTGTAAGCATGATGAACGTAATGCAACGTTCATCCCACAACTTGGGATACTTTGCAATATCCTCTTAATAGATACACAACGGTTCTATTCACCACCTCGGTTTGGCCATCAACATTGCGCATGAAAAGAAGTACTCTTTTTAATCCTCAGGTCCACTGCATTCTAAAAGATTGGACCAAAAATTCCCAACGAACTCGGGAGCTGTACCGTCATTGGGCCGTAGAAGTTGGAAAACCATAAATGAACCCATACATGTTGAAAATAAGTCTATGAGTTTGTTCAGCATTAGCTTTTCTTACATGGCATAAGTATACACATTTTATTGAATCTATCCACAACTACATAAAGATAGTCATGATGTTTTCTTGACATAGGTAGACCTCCAACAAAGTCCATGGAGACACTCTCCCATGGCCTTGATGGTACGTGTAGTGGCGTGTACAACCCAAGCTTCCTATTGCTAAGCTTGCTTGTTGCACACATAGAACATCCTCTTATAAACATGACACACTATCAAATATGCGAGGCCAATAGTGCAATACCGTAGATGCACCACTGTTTTTCTTACCCCAAAGTGTCTAGAAATAATAGATGAATGAGCCCTCTCATGACACTAAGTCTCCCTCCTTTGTGTATGCTGTTCTTAACACAAATGTTGCCTAAATGAAACATAGTAAATTGTTATGCATGAGATAATTCTTTCTCAACTTGATTCCATTCACTCAAACCAGAACACATCTTGGTACCTAGTACTTATTATATTGTTCTATGTAAATTTCATGTACAATAATAGAACTATTTTTAAGTAAAATTATAAGAACTTATAATTGGTCTTGAAAGAATATCAAGAAATTTATTGAAAATACCTTTCTTGTACCTTATAAGCAAGTGAACCGTTGGTGTCCCATCCACTTGAAATGTCGTGATTGCTGCAATTTTTGTTTGCGACTCCAAGTATTGTAATGGTTGGTGATCAGTATGGGTATAATCTGTCTCTATTACCCATCAATTAGTGTTTCCAATTTTTGGACACTTTATACCAACGCATACAGATCTTTGTCATATGGGATAATTAGTTACAAACACAGATGGAATGTTTCAATGAAAAGATAGGCTTACCACATGTCAAAGGACCCATTGGCGATATAATCGCTAGGATTGGCTTGTATCCTAATGGTTGTCTCAAATTTTGGTAATGCAAGGACCAAGAGTTTGAAATGATCTTGTCTTTTAAAGCTTCAAAATATTTCTATTGTTTGCCTCTCATTTGAAGCCTTTCGCACACTTGTCACCGCATGCATAAGAGCTTCTATGGTAGAAAAGTTAGCAATAAACTTTCTCCAATACTAAGTCGGGCCTAAGAAACTTCTTACCTCGGTTACTTTTTTGATGTGGGCCAATTCACAATGGCTTCCACTTTATAAGGATCAATTCTCAACTTGCCTCCTCCTACAATGTCCCAAATAAATTAGGAAGTATTTCCAAATTCACACTCTTCTTTTAAATCTTAATAAATAATTTCTCTTTCTTCAAAAAATCAAGTACCATTTTTCACATGGCACATTTTCTTCTGCTTTTGCTGAAAATGAGTAAATCATCTAGATACACAATCACAAATTCATCAAGAAATGGACGCAAAACATTATCCATAACACGCATGAAATTCGTCGGTGCATTACACAAACCAAACAACATAACCAACCACTCAAAGAGTAATTGTTTGGTTTTGAAATGCGCTCTTCATATGTCACTTTCTGCAATTCTTACTTGATGATATCCACTTCGTAAAACTAACTTAGTGAAAAAAATTTCTTCTTTCCTTAACTGATCTAGAAAATCATCTATCTCTGGGATTAGGTATCGATTTCACTTCGTTATCTTGTTCAAAGCTCAAGTCAACACACATGCGCCAAGTCCCATTTTTTCTAATCAAGACTATGGGTCAACTGCATGGCGAAGTGTTTGGCCTTATGAGTCCCTTGTCCAACAAGCTGGCCTATTTTCCTCTTATTTCATCATTCTCCATTATCGACATGTGCGATACATGTCGATGTTTGGAAGAGGACAATCTTGCTGAAACTCGAATCTCATGTTGAATCTCCTTTTAGGAGGCAATCCTAGTCATTCTAAACAATCTTCATGATGTGTATTAACTACATCATGACAAATCTGATTTCAAATTAGATCACACCTTCAAATGAATCATGATTAACATCATCTTTAGGCTTAGTCATTAGAAGAAAAAAATACTTACTTGAATTTACCAAATTCTCTTTACCGTCCGGCATTTACCATTGCAATATTTGTCTTCTCTTGCGATGTGCTCTAACAATGAACTCCTTGCCATCTTTGAATAAATTGTATTTTTCTAATGCAGTGATGGAAGATCACTTTCTACACAAGGATTTCACCCAACACAATACCTGTAATATCACAGAATCCACATCTATTCAATCGTATCAAATGTGTATGCAATTGTTGCAAAGCGCAATACAGACTCTTTTGAAACCTCGTAAATTTCATCCTTACAAATCCATGCAAGTGGATATGGTTTTGGATGGGAATGGTCTCAAGATTAAAGTTTCTTGACCAAGTCTTCAGAGATTGAGTTTGATTGTGACCCACTATCAATCATGTCAATATTGGTATGTTTGGATATGACCTCACATGAAAACAACCTGAATTCTCGCTTCTTCATTTGGGTTTGTATGTATGCGCTTTGGAAGTACTAGTAATAGGTTTTTTTTTAATTTCTTCCTTCGTGTTCTTTTCAGAATCCCATGTTTGTAATTTTAGCTCACCACCTGGAATCCTTCCCAAGTCATGTTGAGTTGTACCCACATTTTTCTACTTCCCTTGTTATTGTTACACTTGCTTCCTTTTTTAGGATGTAATTTCCAACAATTTTTCTCTTCATGGCCTTCTCTTGAACAATGTTTACAAACCAATTTCTCTCCCTCTTTTCGACAGATGCATTATTTTTGCCCTTACCTTTGGAGTTCTCCTCATTTTTCATCTTGCAAAGGTTTCTTCCTACTCTCACCGCAATGTTTTTCCCTCTTGCTTCTAGATGTGGCCCCAACACAACTTTCCATCAGTTTGTAGGGTTAAACATGAGAATAGTATGTTTGTGGGGGAAGCATGTAAGCTCTCTATGTACTTGCTGTGCACTTTTCTTGGCTTCCAAATTCACCCTGTCAAGAGAGCTCTTTCCCAAATTTTTGGTAGTTTTACATTTTTGTCCTTTCACCTGTCTAAATTTTTTCCAGCCTACTATGAAGCTTTATGATGTGAGCTAATGATAAAACTATTGTTTTATTGTAGTAATGAAATCCAATCCCATGATAGGATGATATTACCATGTTTTCTGATTCTCCTTTGTCTTGGCTTCCCACCAAACAAGAGATTCACTTTCCACCCCATGAAGCTAGTTGGATTTTGGTATCATCATCATGAAGGTTCTAAATTCTCAAATAGACCTCCAATTGCCTAATCCAATTATCAAGCTTTTCCTCATGACTGCCTTCACCACGGTCACGAGAATTCAAACTAAGATCAAGTTTTAGAAAGGAATTTTACCAATGTTCTTTTGACTTGTGTGAATTCTGGTGTGACTGAAGATAAAGAGACATTAAGGATGATGAGGGTGAGGATGGTGACTTTCCACTTACTTCCATTTTCCATTGCCCTTTTTTTATTTATCTTCATCATTGTGGCCTCCTGATGATCCTCGACCTTCCTTGTGAATTTTGGATCCTTCTCCTTTCTAGTCTTTCATTCCTTTCTTGATAAAGGACTTCACCATTTCTGTGTCAAGGCAGCTCTTAACACTCTTTTCATCTTCTTTTGGGGTCACACTCTCTCTCTGGATTTGTTCTTCTCCATACTTCTTATTACTTCTTCTTCTTTGGAGGGGTGAACTAGGTGGAGAATGTAACTCCGTTTTCTCATTTGCTGTGGCTCACTTTGAGAACATCTGCCTTCACCAATTTGCCTTCTCCTCTCTTAAGCTTGAGCCTAGTGCACATGAGAAAAACCTGTGTATCAGCTAGAACAACCTTGTACACAAAAAAACCAAAGAATAAACTCTAGCTCGATACCAACCTGATCCGAAAGGAGTGTATTAGTTTGTTGTGCTATGTCCTTTCATTAATAAAACCATGTAATAATTTGTCTCCATTTGTTTTCTTAAGGAATGAGTGTTAAATCTGCTTAGAAAACATAGATGAATTTGTGAACTTTAAGCATGAAAATAAGCCTAAATAACACCTCCAGAAAACAAGCAGTATACAGAGAAAAAACATCACACATAAGTTTTACATAGTAGGCATGATGAAGCATTTTTGCCCTCCTAGGCTACATCTCATGAAGGCCTGCCTCCAATGGCATGTCCCTCTTTGTCATTATGCTCAAAATTTCAAAATACATTTGTTTACAAGCCTCTAATGGTTGTTTTATCTACACTAGTGGCTCCATAATGCTCAAATTTGTCTAGGTAGACTCTTGTTTTATCCAAATTGGTTGAAAATTGACCTCCCAAAGTGTTTTTCCCAATATCAGCTAGAAAAGCTCCACCAAAAGTGGAGACTACACTTAATCGGCTACTAAAAATAACAAAACCCCAAATTTTAGGGTGCCTCCAAGTAGACTCCGCCAGACATTGTTTGAATTATATATATATATATGTGAGGTTTACATAAAGCCACCCCTTGCCTTTAAATCTGTGGTTTAACTATTTTTGAAACTCGCATTAGAGCGGAACCCTATGTCCACAGCTTTCCGAAAACCCGTGCATTAAAAACCATCAACTATTTTACTATCAAATTAAGGTGATAGGTCAATCCGAAGTGTTTATTTTCGATAAACCTTAAGCCCGCAACCGTCGCATATGTTGCTACCACCTCGCATTTGAACGCAGCATTACAATCGGAGGTTATAGCTTAGAAAACTCGTCTTCATTGCAGCTGATGTCACACATGACTTGTGACCGCATCCACCGAAACCACCGGAGTAGGATTGGATGAACGCCAATTTGAAGTTTTTTTGTTGTCGCGGGTTTTTTAATGTTTCATGTGACCACGTTTGCCCCCTGTTAGTTAGGGTCACGCGGTCCCCCCCACCCCCCCCCATCAAATATGAAGTTTAACAACATAAATTAACGAAACATTCATAAGTTAAGAAATCAGTGCCTGTGGCAGAGATAGTAAAAGTCTTTTCGTGGAGGCCGGAGACCGCCGGGTCGACCCCCCCCCCCCCTCAACTCCACCAAAATTTTGGCCTAACCTCCTCAGGACATGTGGTAGCCTTCGGGCTTGCCATGTGTTGCCTATCCAACGGTTCCAATTAAAACAAGTTCAAATCCATCCAACGGTCTTGGTTGTGTCAATATACAAATATAATTGATATGAGAAAAGGAATATTCCTAGCATATGACACTCGCCGATCAGACTCGCATGCTGATCCATCACAACACCCTATCACAAAAAATTCTAGCTATTTGGGAAAACAAATAGAATGTGATATCTTCCTCATACGACATCGGTTTTTCTAACCCTAGCACCGGAATCGCAATGACGAGACCTTCGGTCACTCGTGTTCGACAGTTTTCAATCACTTTGCACTTGGAGCAAGTTACCACATGATCTCTTTGACCACCACAATGGGGAGACGTGTACCAGCTCCTGTTGACTCAAGATACGGGGAATGTCTCTTACTTAAGTGGTGGAAAATCCAGGCTGTGGTAGAACTTATGGAATTAAGTAAAAAAGAAAATAGTGGTGTGAATGTGGAATGATCAAAGTAAAATGAAAGTATCAAAGTGAGACATGGAAATGGTAACTCTCTATTTATAATAAGATATTGAGTTATCTCTGATAATGGCGAATAATAAAATATTATTAACCAAGATCTAGATCTAACGTTTGGAATATTTATTATATTTTGTTGGAGGGAATAGGTATTTAAATTGGTTAAATATATTTATTTAGAAATAATAAACAAATAAATTATTTATTTATCATTTCAAGGATAGGGTTAAGGAATAATTACACAAATAATTATTTCATTTAATTATTTCTAGGTGTTTTAGTCAAATTTAACGAGGAATAATAACTAAATAATGATTTAATTAATTATTTTAGAGAAAATAAGATAAATTATTATCTATCTAATTATTTCTCATAATTAAGTTAAATATGAGAAAATATTATTAAATAAAATGTTTTAATCAATTATTCCTAGAGGAAAATCAAATAAATAAGGATTTATTTAAATTATTCTCATGGGATTTCAGAGTTTGATCAGAAATAACTTAATAAAATATGTTTTATTAAATTATTTATTTATAGTGAAATCAATTTTGCTATCGTTAAAATTGGTCTTACATGCGGCTTACGATCCATCTAATGTGTTAGTTAGATTACCAAAAAATTGGTGTAGCATCAACAACTTCAACACTATTGCCAAAATGCTCCTACATATTCCTCTTCATTTTTAGAATAGACCAATATGCCATCAATGAAAACAATCACAAACTTGTCCAAATAGGGATGCAACACATAGTTCACCAAAATAAAAGTAGTTGGGGCATTAGTCAAACCGAATGGAACTACAACAAACTCGTAATGCCCGTACATGGTCCCCCCGAATGCGCTCTGTAGATGTCATTCATTTTGATGCGTACTTGATAGCTCGATCTCAATTCAATCTTAGAGAAACAATGTTTCTCCTTTAGCTAAACCGAACAAATCATAAATCCTTCATAGTGGGTGTCCGTTTCCGATGGTAACTTTGTCAGCCTACATGTAGTCAATGCATAGTCAAGGGTGCCATCTTTTCTTCACTATATCACATCAGCAATCTCTATGGTGATACCTTGCCTAATGTATCCTTTGTCCAAAATTTCCTTCAATCGCAATTTTAACCTACCAAATTCTAGTTTACTCATCTTGTAAGGTACTTTATAGTTAAGCTACCCGGGTACCAACTTAATAGAAAATTCTACTTCCCCGTCCGATGGAAAATCTGGAAATAGCCGATGGAAAAAAATAGTCAAATCTCATCGCAAATGGATACTTGTTCAAAAAATCTACATCCTCAACCTCCTTACCTTTTCACTAGAGATATGAACTACAAATAATACACTCCCTTTTCTACGACTATGATTGGTCCGCATGGCTGTCACCATCCTAAATACCGATGTGGATTTCTTCTTTTTTCGTTGTAAAACTCTTGGTTCCCCATTTTCATCCAAGCATTCGATGGCTTTGTCATATCAATCGCCTGGTCCCGTGAATATACAACCAATCCATACCCAATAGCATACCGTAGGAACCCAATGGCAATATATTCAAGTGTGTCACATAGGCGTACCGTTTAACTCAAATGCACAAGCTCTACTCAATGGTGACTCTTTTTCGTACTTGTAGCCAACTACATTAACCAATATTCTCATAAAATTTCCTTTACCAAACCACACTTATCCACTAGGTTTAGATTGTATAACCGTAACTAGATCTAGGATCAATAAAAATAGAAATAACTTTATCACAAAGCTTATCTATTATCCGAATCATAGCTCCGATGATCCGTTGGAATGCTTCCATAGCTGGCATAAATACTAGGAATTTATCCAACATATCCTACTGTCAGCCTCCGCACTATAGATCCGTGGCATGCCACGCTGATTTTTTTGACAATCCCTCCAACGATTATATCCTCCACAAGTCCAATGCTTCCCAGTCCTCCCGATTCTTATCTTATTTTTCCCTCTCATCAAATCCTTATCCTATACTAGATGTATTAAATTTCTTGGGAGGTGCAACATTATCCTTGTTACTTGTATCTCATACCTTTCGCTTCTTGTCCTATTTTCATTTGCCTTCTTATCATTACCTTTCCAATCTCGCTTAGTTTCTCATCTCGTCTTTGATTTCTCATAACAATGTTTTTAGTTTCTAGATGGCCTCCTCCAATTATCTTGGCTCATCGAACTCGATCCTATCTATGAATGAACGAACACCACTAGTTTGAAATATCTTCAATCCTAGCCTTCTCCTCCTTGAGGTAAGGCACATATCTCAAAATAACTCCAAGAACCTCGCTAATATACTCCTCTTTTTTTCATGGAACCCATATTTAGCTCATAAAACTCCTTTGCCATGTCATCGTAGTATCTCTCCTCGATAGATACTTATTCGGAGTAGCCTTTCAAACTCACACTGTCATTCTCCTCGGAAATATCTTTGATGTTATTCACATCTTCCCACCAGAGCCCCGATCTACCTTTAAGGTCGTAATGTAGCTATCTCAGCTTATATTTTCCGAGTAATCATGCAAACCGAAAATGTCTTCATGCTAAGAAACCATGCCTCGCATCCTACGGCTCTTCATATCTCTCTCGTCAAATGTAGGTGATTTTTTCCTTTTAAACTCTTCTCCGAAAATATCTCCTGTCACTCCTCAAAAGGACACATTGATGATGACTACATGCCTATCTCAACTTAACTAGAATGATACCTTTTCTCATCACCCTCCTACACGAAGTGTCCAACAACCTGCCATCTTTCACTATATCAGCTTCCTCTTATCTGCCACTAGGAGACCTATTTTCATATGCCCCATTAGTTTTTTCCTCTTATCCTGCTGATCCTAAGTGGTATCCTCGCTGTTACCCACAAACTTTGAAGGACTAAGCCGCATTAACCTTTGCTTTCTTTTTCTTGTGCATGTATAAGGATATCATTTTCTGGCTATTAAACCTTATTTATTCCTTTATAATTCTTAGTAAAGTAGCCCAAATCATATGAATGTCCAATATCAGTGCTACTCATATGACTCATATGGAGAATCTTAGTAGTCTACCATTTTTTTATTCATCTTCAAATTATTCCTAAAATGTACACAATAGTGCCGACAAATCATTTCATAAATAACCAAACATACCCTTTAAAAATTTGGGGAGGATACTCGGCAGCACTCATTCATTCATCGTAAACATGCGTAAATATAATCATGACAACATATAAACATATAATTTCTAGTCGTATAAACACCTAAATGTCAGCCCAAAGGATTCCAATCATCCATACATGACCATACCAAATACACACCAATGCAAGTTTACCACACACAATTACAAGCACGAATCATAAACCAACATAAGCAACATGTAACCCAGTGATGAACGACCAATGCATGTTCAACACATGACATCAATAAATCAAGAATACACGGAAACACACAACATGACCAATATGTGACCAAGTAATGCACATACAAAGTGTAACAATATGTAAGAAAGAATGCATGCACATCAAATAAGAAAAAAACAACACACAATTAGTCATACGTTCATGACAACATATTGATGACGACACTAAAACAACTTCCACTTAACACCACTATCACCATGTAAAACACAACACAATGCATCAACCACATCCACCATAGGCATGAGAAACACATAAGCAGCCACAGAAAGCATGACCAACGCATTGCCCATCTAGTCCAAGGGTTGAACCATGCTTTGATACCACTTAGTAACACCCTCTTCTCGCAGATCTACACAAGTAACCAGAAAACCAAGGTAAACATGCGACAAGAGGCTAATAATATGAGATTCAACCTCCTAGATGAATTTGTGGAAGTGGAACCGGCGGTAACATGATAAACGTACATTACATTGCATCATTGACATCCCTAGGAGGTAAACCAACCTTCCAGGCCCTAATCCCTAAGGGGGAACTACACTTTAACCCTTTTCCGAGCCTTAATCGGCAGTTTATATGGGCAAGGGAGAGGCTAGCAACCTATAGCTAAGAGCTATCCTTGGAAAGGTAGAGGCTAGTCCCCAACAGCTAATTTTATGCCTATTTAATCCGAAAATTGTGCCAATACTTTTTGTCCCCGCAGCCGAGTCTTACGTAACTCCTCAAACTTTAGGAGGGTATAAGGTTAAAAATATATATGGAATCCATCACATCATTACAACTCATCCGATCTCAAAAATCACAGACCTTTTGTCAAACACAAAAATGTCTGATCTACATGTATAACAAATAAATTTAAAAAATGGGTCTCTCTTACTTATCTAAGAATGGTTAAGAAGAATTTTCCCCGCACTGCAGTAGTATTACAACCTATTTGACCATAGATACATTGTGTATACATTTACAACAAAAACATGGATAGAGCCATATATCATCATCGCTCAAATACATGCTTATAACCAACATAATAACAACATCAATACAATGGATACAATAGAAAATAACCAGACACATAAAATATTAAATTTAGCATCGAATGCCAAAGGAATGAGCTTCATTTTTTACCGTAAAGACCAAACCAGATGTGGGACTTCCACATTCCACCCGACCATAGATTGGCCGAGACAAGTCTCACCAATCACCCCCATGCCATATTCCAAGCAAAATGTGGGACTTTATCGACATCAATCAACACCAAACTAGGGCTCCATAGATCGAACCGTCTCAACCCTGGGCCGCTGATTCCACCTCACGGTTAGACATCACTAACCATCATGGATTGGTCTCTACCGAAGCTGCTCCAGTGGCTCCAAAGTGTTTGTTCCAACCAAGGCTCTAGTATTTGTAGTAACTCAACCCTGGCTTGTTCCCAACCTCCATAGCGTTTTTCCAACCAATGCCCTATGAATGAAAATTCAAAAACCACCTAGGCTCTAGCTTAGAGCATTTTTCCAACCAAGGCTAGTGACTAATAACTCAACCCAACATTTTTCCGCTGCCCGCAGCGCCCAACCAACGCTTTGGGAACTAATAACTCAACCCAATAGCTAAATGAATCATGGTTCTATGAATCATGAGAACCAACTAGAAAAAATCAATGAAAATAAACCCACAATACCATGGATGTACAAGAAATATCATGGCTAGGTAATCCACGTGCATACACCATGCATGTCAAAAATAGTGAGGAAATATACATGCAACTCGGCATTCCAATCAAATCCGTGGTAGTTGATGATCCCGATGTCCACGGTGCCTCTCTGCCTTCCTTTTCATTCTTCTCCAAACCACCAAGTATCAAAAATTTCCAAGAGTGCTCCAAGAAAGCTCTGTGTGCATCCAATAGTATGAGAGTGAGAGAGAGAATAATGAGAGCTCAAAAAATGCACCGAAAAATATATCAATTGATCCTTAGAATCATTTACAGAAGAGGCCTCTATTTTCTTCATTTTCCATTATTTTCCTTCGTTTTCCTCCTCACATGCAACTTGTGACCTTTCATCTCCCTTTTCTCCTAATTTCCATTATTTTCATAAATAAATGTTCAAAAATACTTTTTGCGTCTTTAATGCCTTAACTATAGCCTTTGCCAATTTCCTTAGCCATAATAAGCCACGTGAACACCCGCACTAGGATGTTTTTCCAACATTCATCTTGGAATACGTGTCCCATCAACCGGATTATTTTAACTTTATTACATGGAATTTTCATGAGGACTCGTTATTGTGAGGGGATGTGTAAGTATGTTTGTTTGTCCGGAAGTTGACGCATGCCTCTTTAAAATACAAATAAATAAATTATAATACAAATATAAAAGTAATGTCGTCTATAATAAAAAAAAAAATGTATTGTAAAGTAATTAAAGTAAAAAATTGAGTATGATGTTTAAAACTATATAATTTTCAAAAATATTTCAACATGTGATTTAAATAAACTATTTGAAGATCTATGTTAACTAATTTATGTTGATATCAACTTCATATATATCTATATAGAAAAGAATTTGTTAAAACAAAATATTTTAGCCATTAATTAATATTGATATACCAAAAAATGTATTAATAATTGTGCACTAGTCAATTTTGTTTTAAAATGTCTCAATTTATATGTTATACAAAATATTTTAATGTCAATTATGTATATATATATATATATATATATGTAATGAAAAATAAGTTTTTTATATTAAAATGTTAGCTCTACCCCATATGTACTCTATACACTGTTTAAAAATACACTATAATTAGAAAAATTACAATACTGTATTTGCACTCAAAGAAATTCTGATTTGAACATGTTAGATCCATAATTAAAATGGATCTATGTTGGTTTTATGTAATTTACTCATTAAAAATGTTTACATAATAGGACAATAATATTAAAATGAAAATATCTCTTTCGTATTTCCCCGGAGACCGCCTCGGCATAATAATAAATAATACTAGTATAGATCCTTCATAAGTATGAATCTAGCATGCATTGGGGAGGGATAAAAATATTTTGAGGAGAAACCACCTCATTACAATGCAAAATGAAAAAAAAAATCCTAAAGACATTTGACCCTCTCTCTCTCTCTTTATATATATATATATATATATATATATATATATATATATATATATATATATATATATATATATATATATATATATATATATATATATATATATCCGTGTGTGTGTGTGTGTGTGAAATTTGTCATTATTTCAATTGAGTTATTGAATGCATAAAATGGATTTAATGCCTTGAAAATTCAGTTTACACTTAGATTGTTCAATATACACAAAATTAAACATGAAATTTCAACAAATCTTCATGGATGTTATACAAAAATTGACCCAAAATAAAAATATTTGAAAATTGGTTTAAATTGTAACATAGCGAGATCATTTAAAAAAAATGTTTTAACATAAGAATTAATTTTCCCCAATTGATTTATATAATACATAAAAGATTATTATTTTTTAAATCAGATATAATATACTTTTTCGTAAAAAGTCGGTAACTTTTATTAAGATTTAAAAAGTTACATCCCACGAGGCATAGAATTAATGGTGATGGGGTTAGTGGGGCCCAGCATGGTGCGATCCTCGTGATTTTGATGAAGTCAGATGCCCTGGTTGAAATTTCTCAAGACACCTATTAAGCCCGATGTACTCTTTGATGAACTCGCATCACTTGACAAACAAACAAAAAAAGTTATATTCAATGCATGCACGCAAAGATTTAGTCTCATGCAGTCCAATAAGGAGTACAAGAAGAAAACAAAAAATCGGGATCATACAAAAACCCAACTCCGAAATAAAAAATATGTTAGTTATCTAGTCCTCCCCGAAGAGAAACACCTCTATAAACAATGAGAGGATTTTATCATAAGAGAAATGAATTTATAGAAGCCATTACCATAAGTTTAAAAATACATATGATAGATAGATCTACAATATAAAGCAAAATGTCCAAAGTAGTATGTGTCGACACCTCATCGCCGAGAAATATAAAAGACCATAATAAAATACTTATAAATTTGTAAAATTTTGATGTTAATATGTATGAACTGGCTCTAAATGCTCATTGATCTTCCATACCCAAATCCGTCGAACACCTTTAGATAGGATGTTTTCTTCTAAATTTTGCCCCATGTATATGGAAACAAGAAATAAAGTCAATAAAGGTTTTAATTAAGCCAAATCTCTTCAAGAATTCGAAGAAATATATGGTTGTGACATATATGAACAACATTGAACCACAAACAATGACATGAATGCACTTCAACACTTCAAGAGAGCGGAAATATTTTTCAACGCCCAACATAAGAGAAGTTGTAGGATAAAATATTTGTGTATCTGTCAGTTGCTTTGCCCAAGCCAAATTTTAATTTCAAAAGTGTTGAATATTGAGATATAATTAAGCTTCCACCGCAATCAACATTCTCATTTGGTGCCCCATCAAAGTAAGACTCAAGTGATTTGACAATTTATTTCTTCATCGATATTAGGCTTTATAAATAATGTATCCTTCGTAGGAAAAAGGGCACATATAGCATAAATTCTAGGAGGTGATGAGGGTTGAGAAGAAGAAATATCTTAAAAATAGCTTTATTCCTAGCTAGCCATATGCCCCAATAATTGTGCAGGATATTCTTGATTTTTCATCACTCATTGAATCCCAACATGATTTCCAAGCCTTCTTGAAATCGCACTTCCACTTTAGATTTTAAACCAAAAGATATTTTTTTATCCAAAATTCTCATAGTAAAAGGAAAGTGAGAAGAAAATGAGAATTTTTTCCTTTCCATGTTTTTACACAAGATACACAAAACTTGGGCCCTCCTTTGTGCCTTTTTTGAATATTATCACATGTTGGAATTTTATTCCCGATAAGGAACCATACAAATAGTTTAGATTCAAATGGGAAAGCAAGTTTAGATATTCTCTCCACCACAAAATCAAGTTCAATTCTCATAATGAGCCACAATCTAAAAATTATACCTGTACTGGAGGTAGTTACTTGAGGGTGAGTAAACCCTACTAGAGGAAATATTATCTATATCTAATTCGGGGACAGCATATTTTGCTTTTTGAAATATATTATTGCCACATAACAACAAAAATCACCATATAATTTTAGTTGGTACACATTCTTCCAACCCCCGAGGATCAAGGTAGTCCTCCCTTCATCCATGATCTGGTCTAAAAATATTATCCCCCACTATATAGGGTTGCTCAAAACGCGATGAATTTTCGAAAATTTTTAGGACATGCAACCTGCTGTCTATACCACCTCTAATTTTTTCCCATTTCCGACATGCTGCTATGCAAGACCTCACCCTGTCACTTAAAATAATCAACAATAGCTTTCCAAATAACAGAAGACAGATATGACCCTCTGGTTTTGTTTTCCGATCCATTCCATCCAGTTGTAAGGGGAACATATATTTTCGATACCACCGTAGTCCAAAATATTCTCGCAGAGAGTAGTTGCCATCCAAATTTTGTTGACAAGGATTTGGGAAAAGAATGCAAACCCTTTGAAAACCCAACCCACCCAATACTTTGGTGGAGCAATATTGAAATGCATGGTTGATATTGAAATATTTTACTTGATATAGGTAGGGTTACTTTATTTATAAACCACATTGTATATAGTTAATTTGTTTTTTGTTAATGTATTTTTGGATACCCGTTTAATGTTACTTAACAATCGCATATTGAAATATTTTATTTATAACATATATTATTTATTATTATTACTTCGTGTAAATACATATTGATTTTATATTAAAAAAATTGAATGAATTACACATCTCTATTTTTTTATTATTCTTATCGGGAAATAATTGCTTATTCTTCTTTTAGAGATTGAAATTTTGTATTATAATAAATACACACACACGAATATATATGAAATTGATATTAATACATTCTCCCTCTATCAACTATGACCAAATTAGGGAGAATGGTCCAACAAAAAGGAAATCATTATTTTGTGTCAAGTATACCAAAGAATGAGAAGAAATGGTCCTAAAGGCCCAAGATCATTTATTTTAATGGGTGCCTTTCAGCGTTAGGCTTAGATTACTCTCTAGATAGGGTCGAGTGAACTCTTCAGCATCATGACCTAGAACATGTGATTGGATTTGGGACCGCATTAATCAAAATGAATTGAGCGTGTTGCTAGGGTTTCATCATGAGTCAAAGAGATTGACCACGATGATGTTGAACCTAAACTAGTTAGTATACCATCTGGCCGAGGCGTCAACCATAGTCATGGTGACTAGTTGATGCTAAATATGTACCATGTGTTAGGAGATAATGAGAAGGATTACGGTGAGGATACGCCATAGGTGAAAGGTACTAACCAAATTATGGTAACTTGTTGATGTTGTAGATTTACCATGTGTCACAATTGTTGACTAGATTATGGTAATTGATGATGTTGATATTGATATTTGTTATAACCTTTTCTTAGAAAATTTCAACATGAGAACATCTATATATAGTCATTATGAATACGTCCCTAGCTAAGAGGGAGTGTTGAATTTTTGTAGCTATGGTCGGTCTTCATAATTAATATTTTATCCCTGAAATATATAATGAAAATGTAAGACATGTTCTTTCATGTCACTTATTGATTATCCCTGAAAATATTAATATACTGATACAAATTTTTATGTTAGTATTAAAAGAGAAAAATTTGAATTTTAATTTTTTAATTCTTTAAATCCAAACTTGTCAGCTCAGCCTCCTTCAAGTTAGATCGGACCCAGTGAAGAGATACCCATTCAAATAGGCAAACACTAATATAGAGTACTCGAACCTCCACGAGGAACCACTCAATCTCCCGTAAAATAAGACACATTTTGGGAATCTAAGTGAAGGAGGAGATGGATGAAGAAGGACAAGAAATTCATCTTAAGCATGTCTCTCTCTCTAATTCACACGTGTGAATTTCTTAGGCATATTCTAGGTACATGTCGACCTTCTAGATAGCAAGGACAAAATTCGGGTAGCAGGGCTAAGTTTTTGTGCAAATCTTGGAAGGCCAAAATTTGTACAGTAGTGGTATCAAAGAGGGTAGAATTTATCAAAAGGTATAGTTTACTAATGTAAGAGGCTGTGTGACTAGGTTTAACCAAAGCATTATTGGTCAATTTTACCATCATAGTTGACTATAAATATTATGTGTATTTCTTATTGAATGAAAGAATTTCTCTAAGGAAAAGGTTCTTTGGTTTTTTACCCTAACCGGGTTTTCCAAGGTAAATATTGTCTTGTCTTATTGAATTGTGATCTTTATTTCCCTTTATGCATTTATGGTTTAATTTCCACGAGGAATACCAATATAAACTAAAAGTGCTGGAAAGAAGACGGATCTAATAGAAGCACTGATAAAAGATTTCAAGTAAAATTAATGCTTGTATCTATGCACTTGAAAAATCAACAAAAAAGAACATGCATAGAAAAATTACCATATGGGAATATTAAAAGAAACAAAAACACCCCTTACATCTACGAAACAGTAATAGAAGTAGCTCATTATATGAAGGAAATTGTCACAGTTCATGAGATGATTCATGGTAAACAACATATAAAATGACTGGAAAAAAGTAAGTGAATTCTTGTGTTTTTGTGTTGAGTCATGGAGAAATCCTAGTCACAAGAAGGTTAACATTGATGTTGAGCAAGCTATTAGATTTAAATGAAATGGAAGTTCCCATTTCTACCTTATTATTGGTAAGAGACATGAAACATGCTGGTAGGAGAAAGATATATAGAGGCTGAGATGCCAAAAACTAGAATTAATATGAGATGGAAGATGTAATGTTGAACCTAGGGCCTAATATGAATATCTACCTAATATATCATGGGATTTTATGGGGAAAATTAAGCTCGGTTTGGTCCCCCATTCAACTAAGATTAGATAATTGATATAGACTATATCCCATTAGAAGATGGAAGGTCACAAAGTAAACTTGGGATGGGATAAATATAGAGGAATATTTTGAGGTCAAAAGAAAATTGTGTATAACTCGTATCCATATCTAATGTTGCTCGATATTGATTTAGATTCTAATAATATACTTCATATTGAATATGAAACATAGGCATATATTGTTTAACATAGAGGCATTGAATGAAACTACCCCATTTGTATCATGTAGAAGGGATATAAAATTAACCCTAGTGATTATTACATGTAATAATGTTAAAATAATAACCACCATTGATGGGGACATATATCTGTGTTTTACATGTTGGGAAAAAGCATCCTAGTGGGTATTAATTTGGTCTATTATGGCCGAGGAAACTGGAAAGGGAAAAGGGGAAAAGGAATTAGAAAGGAAAATGGAATATTTGGCACATTTATTTATGCAATAATGGAAAATAGGAGAAAGGGGAGATGAAAGGTCATAGGTTTCATGTGAAGAGGAAAATGAAGGAAAATATTGGAAAATGAAGAAAATAGAAAGCCTCATATATAAAAAGCTTATGCTGATAAGTTGATAATATTTTTTCAGCTTTAGTTTTGAGCTCTTCTATTATCTCTCTCTCATACTCTTGAAACTCGGGAGTATTCGGAAAAATCTAAGAGAGTGTGGCATACTTGGAGATTTGGATTAAGAAATAAAAGGAAGAGGAGAAAGGCAGAGTTAACACGGATCAACATCTAATGTGTTACATGTAGGCACTCAGTTGATGTATGATTTCATTAGTTTTGGCAAAGCATATATTGCATGATTTTTTTCTGATTATGATATGTCATTGGTGCATGGAGGATGGCCGTGATTAAGAGTGGATTTTCTAGCCCTTCCATTTCGATATCCATGGTGATTTTGGGTTTATTTCATTGATTTTTTTCTCGGTTGGTTCTCATGATTCCTTTATTTGTGGGTTGATTTATTAGTTCCTAGATCCTCGCTGGACAAAATCTCTAGAGCCCGATGCAACCGTTGGGTTGGGTTACTAGTCCTCGAGCCTTGTTTAGAAAAATTCTCTAAATCCCTAGGTGGGTTGAGTTACTAGTCCTAAGGCAGCATAGAAACGCTGGAGCCTAGGAAGAACCTGGGTTGAGTTACTAGTCTTGGAGCCTTGTTTGGAAAAAATGCCGAGAGCCCTGGACAACTTGGATAGAGGAAAATCTCGGTGATGGTTAGTGAGGTCTGATTGTGAGGTGGAATCACTAGTTTAGGGTTGAGACGGTTTGGTCTCTCGAGCCTGGGTTTGGTTTTTTTGATTGATGCTTGCGTAGTCCCACATTCAGTGCTTGGGAATATGCACAAGGGTGACCGACTAAAGTGAGATTTGGCTTAGCCATGCCTATGGTTGGGTGGAACATGGAAGTCCCACCCTGGGTTGGTTTTTACATTCATTAATTGTTGCCCACCGTATTGGTATTTGATGTATATATTGGTTTATATATGGATTACATTGTTGATGTATCCATGGTATTTTTGTTGGGTATTATGTTGGTTATAAGAATATATTGTGATAATGATGAGGTATGATATTTCCATGTTTTTACTTAAAATGAATTCACAATGTATCTAGTGTTCAAATATATTGTACTATAGCTAATGATGGCAGTATTATACTTCAGTATTCTGGGATACATGAGACCTATGTTTAAATCATGTTTACACTACGCTGTTTGTAACATGCTCTTGAAGAAACACCGTCATGGCTGTGGGAGGGGTCCAGTGAGTTCATGATGATGTGATTGCTTTTGTACCTTGTTTAATGTTACATGCACCCAAAGTTTCAGCGGAAGTTCTAGAAGTAACCCGAGCTCGAGGTTTAAAAAGGTGAAAACAATACCTGAGTTGTATGCACAAACCCACCACGCAGGCCTCCCACCATGCTTGTGTTTTTCCGTGGCCATAGGCTCTCATCCACCATCTGCCTTGCATGGTTGCGGCCACGCCCAAAAGGGTCAAACGTTAGTCTCCCTCGCGGGTTAGGAGCCCGGAAGGTCGGGTTACCTCTTGAGGATGTTGCTGATGTTGTGGTGTGTTTGCCTTGTTTCTCGTTTGTTCCACCTCTCAAGGTCATTCAGAGTTGAATCTCATATTAGTAGCCTTCGCCTGCATGTTTAACCTGGTTGGTCGATTACTTGGGTAGATGAAGAGGTGTTATAGAGTGGTACGTAGCATGGGTCAACCCTCAACCAGATGGGTGGTGTGTTTTTCATTCATTTATGTTGATTTCATGCAGCCATGTAGGCGTTTGGTGGTCTATGTGGATTGTTGTATATTCATGGTGTTGGTCATGGTTGTAGTGTGCGTCGGTCAGAAATTTGTTGGTTTCATTGGGACACATGTGCCTACTGTTGTGTATGATTGCTGCTGTTGCTCATGATTATGTATTGACCATGTATAAGTCACACTATTATTTACGTTGTACATGCATTACTTGTTTTTTCTTGGTTACATGTTGTTCATGCATGGTGTTTTCCTTGCATGATTAGGTGTTGTTGTCGTTACATGTCATGTATGCATTGGTTGTTCATGTTTTGTTACATGTTGTTCACGCTATATAGCTTTCTTGCGGTAAGTTGGCATGGCTGATGTTTTCATGCATCGCAGGTGTCATTGTAGGAATTTTAGGTCATCATGATGTTGTTGATATTATGATGTTGATATGTTGTTGAGACAGAGCAAGAGAGGCAGACAGTAAAGTGAAGTTGCAACAATGGAATTTGGGGTAAGAGAAGATCATCATACACATGTGCATGTGACTCATGGTTGGTAAGCATTAGGGCAATTTATATGTTTGTCATTCTATTATTAATTTTAATAAAGGTATGATAAATTCCTAGTCAATCAATGTATTGTTATGTTTGGATTATGTGCATGCTTCTCATCCTGTTAATTTATATGCGGTTACATATATGATAGACAGTTAGTAATTAGGAGTGATCAGAAAAAGCGAGTTGGTTATTTAGGCATGGCATTAACTTGACTATTATGTTATGTTTAGATTACATTTTTGATGTTTTACAAGTTAATTAAACTTGATAAATATGCTATATTTATTGATAATTATGTTATGTTTCGTTGATGAGTATGTTATATGGCAATTTGTATAGTTTCGATGATTATTTTATATGTTTTTTATTATATGTTAGTGTTAGTTAACACATTAGGCGATAGCATTAATATTCGAGTGAGTATGCGCAAATTATATTGTCATATATATTAGGCTATGACATCTGCAATAAATGACTTATTTGTGCTTATTGCGTCATACTAATATAGGTTGGACTGCATCTTTGATTGTTATGCATGAATGAAATTTGTTTATGAGTTTATGATGTGAACATATCAGTTAGTTAAATGCTATGAATACCAAAGATCTTATTTATGTTGAGTGGTATTGCCAGAAGGTAATTGCAAGAATCATGGCGCTGATTTTTCAATAAGTTGAACTTCCCCCTGAGTGTATATTAAGGTACGAAGCTGATTATGTCAGATACTTGGTGGTTAACCATTTGTATCAGTCCTTTGTTTTTTTTTTTTATTGTCCAGGCTCTATTATACTTTTAGTTGATTTATCTAATGTGTGTGTTTATATTTAAAAATGTTTAATTAATTGCATGATATGAATGTGTGACCTAAAGATGGTATGAATGAATGGTCTTGCTTTAGGATGATTGTATTAACACCTGTCAATATGCTTACGTAGTATTATGATTTTGACTATTGTTTGATTTCAGACATGGTTGTTAGTCTTAAAAATTTGACGAAAATGATAGATGTTGATGGTATTGATATTTAAATAGTATCAATAAATAGAATAGTTGCAGTAAAATACATGTTTAATAAGAAAAGGACAAGCTAATAGTTGAATTGTTTATATAACTAATAATAGGGTGTATGTGACAGTGTATAGAAACATTCACTCAGAAAAGGTAATATGATAACAGTATTGTTATATTTATTTATGTGCTTATGTTCATGTGTTTAAAAGTGTATCGATGTAGGGATTACATGGAAATAGTTTTCCATGAAATATTAAAGAAGGCTTAGGTTGAGATTCTTACATGGAGGCACCGGTAACCATGGGGAATGAGTTTGTCTGGCTTTTAAAGTCTTGTAATCTTTTTATTTTTTGAATTTTGTTACATTAATTGTGGTTTTGATTGCGCCTAGTGTAGTAATGTTACCACTTTGTTTTTGGTTTTCATTGCTATTAGTTTTTCTGGTTTTCTTTCTGTTTGTTTCTGTGCCTTTTCCTACATTTTTATGTTCTCGAGTCTTGGGAATTGGTGGGAAAGAGGAGAGTTGATGGAGATTGGGGAGAAATTTGTGGCACCATTAGTATGGGCGTCCCAAATGGAGCTACAGCATTAGTAAGTTTAGGCGAAAGGTAAGAATATGACAGTCAGTTGGACTAGTTAGGTCCATTAGCAAATACTGTAAACATGTTTGTAGCACATAGGTGCAGATGTGCTGAGCTTAAGGTAACAAATGACTTTGATATGTTGGGAACTATTGTTCTCAATGTTGTGCACTTATCAAAGGAAGTTCTCTTAACTAATCTCCATGATATCTAATCCATTGTGTTGTGATCATGATTATGTTGATGTTTATATATATATATATATATGTATATATATATGTGTGCATATATGTATATGTATTTACCTGAAGGTCAATGGATCATGATGGTTTTATGTTTATTTTTATATATGTATACATGTGTGTATGTATGTATGTTGTGTTCTGACAGTGGTCGTCATGGATCATGATTGTTTAATGCTAATGTTTATATGGATATACATGCATGTTATCTCCCGTCATTGTTTGACATGATCAATGATCGATTTATGCTAATTATTATATGTATGTATGTATTTATGTATCTATGTCGCTGTATTGCTGGTAGTTTTCAAGGATCATTCTTGTGGAGGAATGATTTCTTATGCGGTGAATGGCATGAAGAGGTTCTTGGTCTTATGAGGAATCAATTGGGAAGAGTAACTCCGACAAGATGAGTGAGGCTTTCCAAGATTGCGTGGACATGAATTGATATTATATGCTTGTACTATGCCTAGGTTTATGTTATGGATATAATATTGAGGGGTACATTAGCGAAGTGAATGCAAGTATCCTGCCACATGCTAGGATACATGATAGGGCAACATACCAGAGGTTAGTTTCTCAGTGGGGCCGGCAGTGTGGTCTATGGATGTATAGTGTTATTGTTACGTATATGTTGTGCATGTTGTATATTATGATTGTACCTATGGTGTGACGTGTAAATGATGGGCGGTAGCATTAAGTGTACATATGATGTTGTATGCTTGTTGTATATATGGTGTTGTGTGTTTATTTGTGATATGTAATGTGCTAGGTATTGATGGTGTTATGCAATATGTTGTATATGCGTATTGTATAGATATCGTATTGTGTTCATGTTGGATATGTGGTTGTGTATGCGGTGCTATGTGCATGTTGGATATGCGGTGTTGTGTACATATGGTGATATGTACATTGCGTGGTCACTTTAATTTGCTTTCTCACAATTCAAGCTCCACATAAATTGTCAACCCGAGGAAGTCCGTTTATTCCAAAGACAATCACGCACTGAGATATGCTCAGCCTCAAAGCAAAAACAATGTTGTAGTAAAAAGCCACACAATTACCAATCATACAAATCTAATTATTCACACTCTCCGTTTAATCAAAGCTGAAAGTCACTTATGTTATAGCAGTTTAATTCCTATGCTGCGCTTTTTAGAATCCAAATAAAGGGGAAATCAATCGCAAGAAAGGAAACTAATCAACCATAACAAGAATGGGTGACCCTATTCCTTAAGATAAACTTAAAGACTGCCGCTCGACACTAATCACTTTGTAGAAAAGATAACCCAAGAGAACAGACTTATTCCCACAACAGCAATCCCAAAGACTCGTCTCCGTTTTTACAATGTTTTATAGCACAGAAAGGAAATCAATGGGAGCAAAGACCCTATTCCTTTGTACACAGAACCTTCAGCACCTTTTCTTCTCAAAGATCATACATTCAAACAATTAACAAGAAGGACCTCTCTACTTCAAGAATGAATGTACTAAACACATGCAAATAAGTATGAACAAGAGTACTCAATGAACTATAGAACCGTGTAACCGGTGTTCAACAAAAAAAGAATTAAGCATGAAACAGCATATGAAATTAAACAAACTATAGGATTCAAGGGTGAATCTTGTGAGGGAAGGCGGGCCCTTTCCTTCACAAGATTCCCTGTGGAAAGAATTAAATTGGAGCGCTCAAAAGAGAATTTTATTCATCTCGTCAAAAGAAATGATGATAACAGCATATGGAGTCTAGCTTCCGCTCACACACAATGTTCTCCTCGTAGCTTTCAAACTCGAATCCTTCTAATGATGATGTCTCTTTAAAGAGGAGACATCTCTTACAATTACATGAGAGGAATCGTGTTTATCCCATCCTCCGTTCTTCTTTCTTAAAACAAAAGACTAATTGCTTTTTCCATAAAAAGATATTGTTACAACAGATACTACAAGAATGCTATCTTTACTATCCGTGTAACCACGTTCGTGTCGTTGCTATTGTTCCACAAAATATTTTTCTTAATCGCAAATTACGATACGGAATTTGCGTGCTTGCTGGCTTGCTTTCAAAGAACGGTCAACTCGTTTTAAGAACGGAGTTTCGTTGTTTTAGCAACGCAAGTTTGACTATTTCAGAACGTCATTGTCTCCAAAGACAAGATCTAACTTATCTCAGATCTTTAGATGTATGTTAGCAAAATAATCCACTTCGATTAATGATAAAATATAAGAGTATTATGGAATTATATGTAAACGTATTTAAACATATAATAAAGAAGAGGATTTTATATACCTTGGGATAAAGTAAATGAAAATGATGAATAAATCCTTTTAAACATGGTTATAAAGGTAAGATGGTGTCAAAGTATATAGTAAAATGATACATAGTGGAGTCCTAACATACATGTTGAACATATGTGTGCTATGCACATGTGTGTTATGTATACATATACATATGGTGTTATGTACAAGTGGTATTATGTGCTTGATTGTACAAGTGGTGTTGTGTGCATGTGGTTCTATGTAAATGTTGTGCACATTTCATGTTGTGTATGTGTGGTGGCATGTACATGTAGTGCATGTGCATGGCCGTGTACAAGTGGTTTCCATATGTATACACGTGCATGGCGCTCGTTTACATGTGGTATTGTGTACACATTGTACAGTGGTGTGGTGTACACATTGTACAGTGTGGTGTGGTGTACATTTGGCGTTGTATACAAGTTGGTGGAGATGGTGTCGTGTACATGTGTGATGTTGGTGTACCTTGTGCAGTAGTGTCATGTACAAGTGTAGCCATGTACATGTTGTGTGTATGGTACCGGGTATACACGTGGTATTGTGTGCATGTCATACATGTTGTGTTGTGGGCATGTGCGGTACTATGTATGTGCATGGTGTAGTTGTGGCCCTCATGACATATGTATTCATTGTGTTAAAATATCTATATTTATATGTAATAAGTTGTATTGTGCCCAGGTGTAGGTGTACATAAAGTATGCTAATGTAGGGTAAGTATTGTGTTGTATTATACACTCGGGGTGTAGATGTATATGTTGTACATTGGTGTAGGCGTAAGTGTATGTGTTGTGTTTTGCACTTATGTAGGTGTATGTGTTATGTTGTGTGCTTGTTCGTGTATGCATTGTGTGGTGTTGTACGCTCAGGTGGATGTATGTGTTGTTATGTACAATGTGTGTATGTGTACATGAGCAAAGAGAAGCAAGGCCATTGAGAAAGTGCTTGTTTAGTGTGGCAACTAACTGCTTGTGTACGTAAAGAGAAAAGGCATAAGTATGGACCGATGAAGATAAGCATCGCATTTTTATTTCAAATTTTATTATGTGTGTGTGATCCGTGACTCTAACTTATGATGTTACATGTGATTTATGATTATGGTTTATGGTGATTTCACATTCATGATTTATTTTATGATGGTTGTGTTTTGAGTTAACCTGGATGTGATATGTTTATACACGATGTGAGTTGATAAAACAACTTGTTTGACTTGTTGTGTTTAAAGTGAATAGAATTTCAAGTGTATCTTATTTACAAGCTACTAATTAGGTATGTAGATGTGTTTCCTTATTTCAATTTATTTTGAATCTAATGGAAGTTATGTGCTTGATACAAGAAGCACAAAATGCCCAGCTAAAGAAACTGAACAAAGCATTAGAAACAACAACAAAAGGAATTGGAACACAAAGAATATGTTGCAGAGAATTTTAGGAGTAGGGCCATTGTGGGACACCTGGCACCCAATAGTGGCCACCGATTGCCACGAGCATGCTATGACCGGAAAGTGTTGTTTTTTAGACAAGTAGTATGCCTTGGTTGTTTGAACTTTCGATGTGAGGGAAACCCTAAGTGATGGAATATCCGAGATGGGGGTGCCGTGAAACTTGGAAGGTGAGTGACTATACGAAAGGGGATTGAAGGATTTTCCAAGGGCACCTCTCAGATGAAGGGAAGTTCGGGGATGGATACATTTTGGTCATTAGCATTTGCCATGGGATCATATGCGCACGGGGAGTGTCACACTCGAACAATGAGAGGATAAATGTTCACCGACTATGAAATAGCACAAGATTGTAGCATCGGTAACATTGGATGCATATTTGATTCTCATGTACCAAGACACAGTGACTTCTGAAGGGAGGCAAACTCCCGCACACGTTTGAGGGCGGAGGTGGGGGAGCTCTCAGATTCCCTTGTTGTTGATATGGGAATCTCAGATCCCTTCGAGCTACTATGTTCAGGTTGCCTCCAAAGGCAGTTTTGGCTGTGTTACTGTATTTAGTTGTCCAGTTCCACAGATGATGTTTGTTGTCTATATGTTGGTCGAAGAAAAATGTGCTTGAGTATATGTGTTTGTAATTGTAACACCGTAATGAGTTGTTTTATAAAGCTCCAGTGAGCGTATGATTGTCATGTTTTAGCAAAGTGGTCATTGGTAAATACTACAATGAATTATGTTATAAACTCCATGGAAAAGGTTTTTTTCTCAAAGAGTCTTGTCAAGTTATAGCTGTCATTGAAGACCAAGGATGTTGTTCCCCAAGGGGAGGGTTCAGAATAACCCCGGTGAAAATTCCATGTAATAAAGTTAAAAATAATAACCATAGTTGATGGGACACACATTCCAAGCTTAATGTTGCAAAAATGACCCATAGTGGGGTGTTAATTTGGTTTATTATGGCTATGAAATCGCGCGGGGGAAAAGGCAAAGGAATGGAAAGGAAAATGGCATATTTGGCACATTTATTTATGAAAATAATGGAAAATAGGTGAAAAGTGTATAGATGAAAGGTTTGTGGTTAGAAGGGGAGAGAAAATGAAGAAAATAGAGGCCCTATCTATAAAAAGGCTTCTGGAGATCAGCTTGGTAAGATTTTTCTCATTTTAGTTTTCAGAGCTATTCTTTTATTCTCTCTCTCTCATGGTGCACTTCCTTTGAAACTTAGAGTCTCTCTTGGAAAGAATCCCCAGAGAGGTATATACTTGGAGTTTTGGATCAAGAAAGAAAGGAAGAGTAGGAAACAGGTGAGTACATCAGATCAACATCTAAAACAGTTTTGAGTGTACCGAGTTACATGTATGATCTCCTCACTAGTTTTTGGCATGAAGCAGGTTGCATGCTTTGACATAACCGTCATTGGCATGGAGGATGGTCGGGATTGACATTCGATTTTCCTAGCCTTGCCATTTCTTGGGTAGCCATGGTGATTGTGGTTTATTTCCATTTGATTGTTTTCTAGTTGGTTCCTCATGATTCCTTTAGTTTATGGTTTGAGTTATTATTTCCGCCGAGCCTTGGTTGAACAATTATCTAGAGCCCAAGAGGACATCCGTTGGGTTGAGATACTAACCTCGGAGCCTTGGTTGGAAAAATACCTCCGGAGCCCGTGGGTTGGAGTTACTAGTCCTAGAACCCTTAGGCTGGGATGCCAAACCCTCCTTCCGAGCTCCCAGCCTGTTCTGGGGTTGAGTTACTAGTCCCTGAGCGTTGCTGGAACAACTTTCATGCAGATCCTCGGATAGCTCAGATGGAGGCCAACTGGTGATAGTTAGTGATGTCCGACCATGAGGTGTAATCATCAGTTGAGGTTGAGACGGTTTGGTCTTGGAGCCCTTCGGTTTTTTTTTTTTTTTTATTGACAGCGTGATAGTCCAACATTCATGTTGGGAATATGGCAATTTAAGATCTGGATGAAGTGATATTTGGCTCCACGATGTTCACAATTATAGAACGTGGAAGTCCCATCCTGTTACTTTACATTCATTAATGAAAGGTTCAATCGCATTGGTAGCTTGATGTGTAAATGCACTAGTTTATATATGGATTCCATTGCTAATGTATCCATGTTATTTATGTTGGTTATAAAGTATGGTTGTACATAAAGGATGAGGCATGGCTCTCTCCATGTTTTTAATTGTAAAATGAAAGCATAATGTATCTATGGTCAAATATATTGCATCAGCAGATAATTATGTAGTGTTGTGGAACGATGCTTCTTAGTGATTCTTTAGATAAGTACGAGACCCCGCAGTGTTTAATTTTCCTCGCGATTTAAACCTATAGATGGCTTGTTTGTACATGTTCAAGAAATGGTTGGTTGCATAGGAGGGTTCCAGATGAGTTCATGATGGTGCGGTGATGGCTTCGTACCATTTTTTGATGTTATTTATCATCTCCTAAACTTTCATGAAGTTCTCACAAGAATTTGGCTCTAGGTTGGAAAAGGTGGCACAATTCCCGGAAGGAAGTTTTGGGGCCCACTACTTGGGACCTTGACCACATGCTTGTTGTGTTGTGCCTCGCAGCTATAGGATCCTACCTCACTTCCCAGTCATACCTCACTATGTCCTGTGCCGAGGGTCAAAAATCCAATCCCCTTCAAAGTCAAGGGCCCGGAAGGTCGTGGCTACCTCTTGGAGGCTGTTGCTGATGATGCAAGTGGTGCCTGCCTTGTTTCTATTAGTTCCACTTCCTTATACATATAGAGGTTTAATCTCATATTAGTAGTTTCTCATCGTATTTTTACCCTATTTGGGTCAAGCATTTG
This sequence comes from Pinus albicaulis, assembly GCA_034641835.2. Taxonomy (NCBI): domain Eukaryota; kingdom Viridiplantae; phylum Streptophyta; class Pinopsida; order Pinales; family Pinaceae; genus Pinus; species Pinus albicaulis. Next base: position 688,339,873 of record CM076571.1, on the reverse strand, counting down.
CATATATGTGGAACAAGGTTTTAAAAAGATATATTGCCAATTAGGGAATTTTGAGGTCTAAAATGGCCCAAGAAAAGAATACAACCAAACAGCCCTATAAGAACTAATATGATTCAAGATGATGATGCTGCAATCATGGGGGATGATTCTCACCATTTTTGGAGTAAAAAGTAAAAAGATTAAAAATAATAAAATATTAGAAATCGATACTTTTTAACTCTATGTATTTTCAACTTATCTCCCTAAGGTTTTACTCAAATTTCAGAGTACTCGGATGAAAATTAATTCTCATCGAAGGTTACCATGTTATAGCTAAGGGACCCTTCTACATTGTACCAGAATATACAAAAACTGATCGCAATCACGTTTTTTCATGTATTTTCATGTTTTGTGTAGCAGGGGTCCATCGAAAGTATGCTTACATGGGGTACTCGGGATGATGAATCAAATAATATGCATCCAACGAGTGCTTCGCTCGAAATTTGAGTAGACCCATAGGGAAATAAGTTGAAAATGCGTAGTTGAAAAATAGTTTTTTTTTCTTTTTCCTCTAAAATTTGATGATGTAATCTAATCTTATTTTATTATTTCCACTATTATTTAATAATTTCCTTAGGAGACCCATTTATTCCCAAATTTCCCTTAATGAACCTATAAATGATGATACACGAGGCTCAATCATGAAAAAAATATTCATAAATTATAGGCTATAAAGAGGACTATGTGAACCCTATAGTAGATGGCTAGATGAGTTGGAGAAGAACAATACGCTCATATGGAATTGACTTAGAAAAAATTAACGAGATCAAAAAATTGGTTTATGAAGTATTCACTAGAGGCGTGAAATGAGTAATACTTGTCAATATGTAGTATTAGAGTTGAGTTATATGATGCAAGATTTGATGGGACTAGCATAGTGGCTACATTTATAAAACAACTAGAGGATAGTTTCTAACACTTGAAGAAGCGGGCAATTGATGCAATTGTAAATAGAACCCATGTGCATTAGAGCATGACAAATTGAGAGGAGATTACGTTAACCATGAGTAGTAGAATTCCATAAGGAGAAATGAGGTTACATATCTCTAATAGTTGAACTTCTAAATAGGTATAGGGGTATTATAAGCCCCAAAACATTTGGTTTTTTGACCAATGATTGGTAGATAAGTAGATTCCTAAAAAAATTAGTCCATAGTTTTTTTCACAATATGAATATATTTTCCAAAAAATTTTGTATATACAGGATGATACTATACTATAGGCAAAGGGAGTGGGGAACACTAAGCACTCAATTTACCATGACTTTAAAGTTTACCTCGGTCAATCTACATTGAAGAATATTTTATACAAGGATGTCTAGAAACTCTTGAAAGAGAGACTTGTATGCAATGCTTGCTATAAACATTGTTTGATGATGCTTAGGTTTGACCTAAATAGCCACTTTCATGGTGGGAAAGGTAGTTATTATGTTCCTTCTTTGGTACACTAAAGTGGAGGGTGCAAATTGTTGAAATGTAATCTATATACCCATGAGGGAATAGAAATCTTGTTTGAATCATATATGTGCGGGGTGTGACAAAATGAAATTGATCTCACCTGAGAAAAAAGGAATATTTGTATATAATAGCATAGGGGAAGTCACATACATAATTAGCTCTTGAATGTCCTTACTGAGTAAAAGACATGAGAATAGGAAATGATGGACTTCTATGAAGCATAAATACTATATTGGTATTTTGGTGCCATAAATATAACATGTTTATGACATATTACTAGGCATTGAGATGCTTGTGGATGTTGAGATTATACGAAAGAGTGAAACTCTAGCTAGGGTGTTCACAACTACTCAAGGATGGGAGCAAGAATATCCATACAATGGGTAGGGAATGATTGGACAAAAATAAAATCTAAAAAAGCTTGTAGAAATACAACAAATGTGCACATAGTTATGTTTTTTAGTCTAGTGGGGAGGGGGAATCTCTTGTCAGGGCTTACTAGTAAGTTGGGTGGGGTGGGAAGTGGAACCTCCCTCACAGTGATGTGGCAAATTATAAAGGAGGTTTTTTAGGAGTTATAAAAATTGCCAAAATTTTCAAAAAAAACATTTGCTAACATCCGTTTATGGTTACGGAGGTTTTGGCGGGCTTTGCTTGGAAATTAAACAAAACTAAAAAAACAAAGGCGGCGGGGAGGTTATTACGGATGTTTTTCATCAGGTGTGCTCTAAAGGTGTGCCTTTTGAATGCGTGTCATCTAGAAGGTGGCCGCGATCAGCGAATGTGCATAGTGGAGTCGTAAGGTATGAAGGCTTCCGCACTAGCAGAGCACGATGTTGGTATTAAATGCAAACCGTTCTAATTGGTCTTTAGTTTGTGTGGTGCCCATAGGCGTCTCAACTGCCGTCGATAGACTTATAGAAATGCACCAATGAGCGATTATCGAGATAAACACACCAATTGTTCTAATTCAATGTTGATATTTTTACTTGGTGCCGTAGGTCATTTTAAATGCAGAATCGTGATCTCACATAAAGCACCAGTCTTGATGTCCTTTAAACTTACCAGAGATTTATAATTGGTATTGGTATTTGTGCGGTGCCCATTGGTTGTACAAATTCACTTAGGTGCGTAGTCTCACATAACGCATCGGTGCTAATTATGCTAAGCATGCCCAGATTATAATTGAATTTGGTATTTGTGTGGTGCCTATAGGTCATAGAAATGCATCGATACGTTGTATCAAACAAATACACTTAGGTGTTAATTTTGTATTTTTTAGAAACATCGACTTTGTGATAGTGCAATTATTGTGATTTTTTTTAAAATCATTATTCATCAAAAGTAGACACGATCTTATAATAGTATTAATATTAATTAAATTTTTATTAATGCATTTGAATGTGATGTTTGGATTAATTTTTTCATATCATATCATAATTATTGTGATTTTTTCAAATTCATTTATTCATCAGAATGACACATATATATGTTATAACAATATTCATATGAATTAAATTTTTTATTAGTGCATTTGAATGTGATGTTCGATTAATTTGTTATATCATATCCATCAAATTTCACATTTCTTCATTATAATATTTAATCATCCATAAATTTAACAAGTGGTGTTACATTTCACGGCGAAAATGGAGAATGTAATAAAATAAATTAAAATATATATATATATGTGTGAATAAAATGAGGTATTTTCATACAAAATGGAATGATTATTAAAGAAAGAGAAGAAAATCTTGCATTCCTAAAACATGCGTGATTCCAATCTCACTCCATCTTTCGCTGTATCAAACATAAGTCATGTAACCCCAACCCTTGAGAGCTTTCGGCAGAGCTCGTGAGATCCACGATACGCCATGAAATTCATAAAACTAGAATGCAGCGGGATCATACGTCTACAAAATCTTTCAATTTGCATCTTAAACTAGCACATGTCATTCGTCAAGACCTCTTGTCCATCATCGATGCTGCGACAACACTCAAGGTGCAAAAATAAAGGAATCGAGCATGTGAAAAGCGAGAACGGGAAGCTTGATAAATTGAGAGGTAATCTGAGATTTGTGGCATTCCAATGTGCATGGCGGCGATACCCATTAAGTATCATGGGGGTCACAACCAAACATCGGATACTGTTGCATCACGAGGGTTCGGGCCAAAATTATCGATCCATACAAAGGAAGGGACGCAATCAATTGTTGTCTAGATTCCACTATCCAAACGACGGTGCTCTCCTCATCACGAAAGGTTCGGACTCCATCGTAGATCTATGCACCGATCGAGAGTGTGGGTCAAACTACACTATCTGTGGACCGAACGGGATTGTTCGGGTTGCATCAGAGCAGGGGATTTGTGCACGAAATGGTATGGTGTTAATGCATCAATGCAAAACATGATGTATCTATGCATAGGCTGGATTGCGAGCTGGATTCGAGACTCCACCGAATAGGATTTGTGCACCGAACGTTATGGTGGTAATACATCAACCTAAAAATATTTTAAACTACACCATGGAACCATATACAACAACGGTGATTGCCAGGGCGTTTCGCATAATTACGCGACCCTCTGAGCTGATTCGGATTGTTTGAATAAGAATGTTGAAGATCCCTGAAGAAAACGAGCTCCCAACAACCACTTAGCACAACAATCCTTCTATAAACAGCATGGTCCACCATTTAGTCCATATGAAGGTGTGCTTGATGAGTCAACAACTAGGTTTTTCAAAGGAACAATCCAATTATTTCAAAGTTAGAAAGCTGAGGTCGGCTCTTTTTCCATCATCTTTTCCTCTGTTATTACCCTAATCTACTCTCTTCTTCTGAGGTTTGTCAGAGATGAGTCTTTATTTAGACTGAATCCTAGACTAAAAAAGTATTTGTGGAGATGCAAGGTTTTGTGTCAAAGGGACAATTATTGGTATCCCTTTGTATTTCAATTGGGAAACTATGTCCATTACATTAAAAAAAATTATGATTTCACAAATGAAATATTTCAAAAAATACAACGCCTTGTTTTGATATCCAAACATAGTGATCATCATTCTTCGCTTGAACATAAAAATAAGCTATGTGAGTGTATATAAATTGGTGAGAATAATGAAAATTTCAATATTAAATAATATACATAAATTTAAATAAAAAATAAATGACGTACCATAGCAACAATTGACTCATGAACTATGCATTCTTTCAAAAACCATGTAGTATGGCATATTTCAAGATTTCATACATTGGCATGATTCCATACTTTGTTTCTTGCAAGTTTTATACCCCATAACGGAATCATATATTTAATATAAGATTTTTTTGTTATTAATTATAAACGAGGAGCTAAGTAAACAAAGATCAATAGATGCTTACAAATTCCACAATTAATTTTTGATATGCCAACATATACTCACAACCCATATTTAACCCAATCTCAATCAATTTGTCTAATGGTTATTCTTTGTATGTTAGCACCTATTTGAAGACATTCAATGATGATTTTTGTAAGACAACTTAAAAAATACAAAAATGAAATCTAGTTAAATTGTTCTAAGGAAGTAACAATTACTCACAAACTTAGATATCAACCCTTTTTCTTCCTTGTCATCTTTTGTTTTATGTGTTGAATGGGTTCCATTTTCTTTTCTTTTAACGAAAATACTTGAAAATTAATATTTAGTGCCAAAATGTTTATTTATTGTACCTAATGATCGAGAAAAATTCAATGATTACATATTACATTTGAAGCACGTTGTTCTTGAGATGACTCCTCTGTGATGCAATTTTGTCCATTTCTTTGACCATCTGTTGGTGTCAGGATGAAAAATCTTCTAAACCCTTTTTCCACATAAATTATCAACCCAAGGGCATTAGTTATTTCAAGACTAACGTGCACGGTATATGCAAGAGCAGTCACACAACTTTGCTATGGGATCACAAGCTTAAATCGATGAACACACGAGACTCTTTGTAACAACGATTAAAATGGATTGCGGAATTAAAAATGCGTTCCACGGCCCAATTAAAAATATTATCTTTGGAACAATAGTAACAAAACCAAACTAAAACATAAAATCAATGGAAAGAAAAGATAACGCCTTTGATCGAGCGGGGAGTGGGCCCAGCTCGATTGAGGCTGAAACTCACAATTTATAAGTAAAATAGTAGAGTGTGTTGTGCATTCGGTTAATTGAAAAATGCTTTTGTTACAAAATTGGTATATTCGTTTAGCAACACTGATTCCACGGCTGGGCCCTCTTTATAAAATTGTTCGGGAAATCACAGTTTCCTTTAATAGAAATTTATATCTACAATTATACAATTCATTACAACAATAACCTAGTTTCCAAAAGGGAAACCATGAAAAAAGTGAAATATTGTTGGGGTGAAACAAAGTACGTTGCGTTGTAGTAGAAAGTGAAGGAAACGTTGGGGGAAGTAGGAGATTCTCCTCAACTTACAACTATAATCTTCTCTTTTCCAAATACGTAAAAAATATCGGAATTAATGTTTGAAAAAGGTAAAACCTCCTTGACTATTACTTCCATTAATCAAATATCCCATGTAAAGATAAAAGATGAGGGTTTACCTCGTGTGTTTAAGAAAAATAATGATACAAAAGAGATATAAAGGTGGGAAAATGGGAGAGAAAGTATAAAATCCTGATGCCAAATGGTTCTCGTCCTCGACAGCGAGGATGACAACATCCACCTCCTACGACAATTGTCCAACGCTTCCTTACATAACATTGTAATACGTACGACATAGAGAGTCAAACACACCATTTGCAGGTTGTCAACATGTGTTCTCTATGCCCCTCAATCGCTAGGAAGGTAAAATTCTTTTTATAAATATTTGTTGGTAAACATGCTCCTTCCTCGCCATTAGTGGCCTTATGACTTGGTTTTCCTCAAACGTATCATAGGCCTTTCTCCATTAATCGATTGATGGTGTAGGGGTAGAAACTTAAATGAATGTCCCCCATGAATGGATCGGTTAAAAATAGTGATCATGCCTCAAAAAATAACCATGCATGTAGAGCTCACACATTAATTTTTGTCCTATAATATCTTGAATTTTTAAGATACGGAGAAATTGAATGGGGTCCTCAATCTCATTACTAAATCTCCTTATATATACTTTCAAGACAAAATAAAAGAAATTGTTCATGAAGGAATAAGGCATAGCTATGTGCGAAGTCTGCAGCCATTACTGTTGTGCAGGGGAGAACATCTTCTCCTTATATGATTTCAACAAGCACACTTGTTCTTCCAATTCTTCTATTGTGGCCTTTGTGTTTAGCTGCTTCACTTTAGCGCTGCCTTATCTAAGCTTGGTCTATGTATCCGTAATGATCCCGATAGCCTATTCTCAAACCCACATTGTCTCTTTCTTATGTCCATTCGCAGATGACTACCACCTCGGATCTCGACGACCCAAGAAAAATTCCCGGCCTTCAAACAACTGTTCAAATTGGACCAATTGTGCTAGCGCGGAGGAGACTTCAATTTTTGGCCTCTTGTCCTCCATTTGTAAACTTTTTACCTTCTTTTCCTACCGAGGAAACTTGTCTCTTCAACTCCCAGAACCTCCCTCTTCAATCTCATGGTTTCATTGACCTACAACTGATACCTTTTTCTTGGGAGGTAACCTTCTCCTCTCACCTTGTTCAATCCATTCATGTTTGACAAGAAATTCATTCTCGCGGGCCTATAACGTGCTCAAGAGGTGGGGGAATGTTGCATGTATTATTAGTTGGTTCTTACGATAGGTCTTTCTCGGATGGGCTCCCCTATCTTCGAGGGGCATCTCCCTCTACATTTACTTCGGGGAATCCTCGCTGTCTGGTCAACATTTCCATCAACCACTCTATGTTCCGAGTGTTTCCACAGGAATCCCATCTTCTTTGCAAGCCTCCGAGTGCTCCAATAGAGATTCATCAATGAGCCCGGGCCGATATTGGCCATGTCCTCTCCTAGGTCGACAAAATTAAGCACCAGAGTGGAATGCAGTTATTTCCTTCATTAATCGTTAGGGTGAGTGGAATCCCCTCACCCCTTTATGCATCATGGACTAGAGCAGAGAGCAGAGAACAGCTTCATCATCCTTATTTCCAGCTTTGGGCTATATTTTCATGCACTATTACTTCGGGGTCGCGGGTCGACGCAGTTATTGTGGCACAACGTAGATTCCAAGGGTTGTTTCCCTCTCGTCCTCTTGCCATTTGTGCATTATCTCTTCCTCGAGGTAGATACTATTTCTTGTGGGACGGTATTGAGCCTCACGGGTTATTTTTTTCTTTTATCTCTTTTTTTCTTCATGGATTGCTTCCATGTTTCCTTATTCTAGCTGAATCGGGGGTGGTTCTTGTGTAACACCCCCACTTGTTTCAATATCCATATACTGCATGGGCGGTGATGTTGTTTTCTTGCAAAAAAACATCACTTGCCATCCCTCTCGTCCGACATTCCACTTCCTCTTCTTCATTGACAAAAAGTCAATGTCACGTATGACAATCTCGACTTCATGCACTATATCCATAATTCCTTCATCCATGGGCTCCTCAGTGCGAGGTTGGTTCTTGTGTGGCAGACCCTCAATTGTGTCATCGATTATATCCTCTACTCTCATTTCTTCAAGTTATTCTGATCAAACTCCATTTCCACTTCTTTGGGTTCCTCTGATCAACCTCCATTTCCATTTCTTTGGGTTTTCTCTTGACCAATTTCCTTTGAATTTTTCTTCTTCGCTAATCAGCCCGTAGAGAGCAGTTCCTCTTCTACTAAACGCAATAACGGTTGCTATCTCTTCCTGATGATCCATATAGTTCCACACAAGAAACTCAATCTCGGGCTATTCCATGCATGACCGTGACAACTGCACGAATCCATGGTTGGAGAGCACCTGCCAGGCATCCAGCGCGAGCGTCGAGCCGACCAAGTACATGTGATGCAACCGACTTTCAATAGGAAGAAGGGGCGGAATGCACTGAGCCTATGGAAATCGAAGGTGAGATTAAATTTTAAAATGATATTTAAACAGAAGTTGTGGCACTGCCTTTGCAAAGTTATGTATTTCATTACAAAACCTCGCGACTTCGTTCCATGGATACATCACGGACTTGTGCTCATATCCTCTGCCCAATTGAATGACGCTTTCTGCCTCTGAGAATAATTTGAGGAAACTCGGGAGAGAGACTCTCCAGAGCAAACCATTGCTAGCCTTGTTGTCTTGGCCTCGCTAACTTCTCGCAATTATCTCTTCAATGATAGGAATTTCCAATCCTTCGACCCACGAGCCATTCTCATCCAAATTAAGTGTGAACTCCATTGTTATTTCCCTTTCAAACCACACGCAATCCGTCGAAATAGGTTTCCCATCTTGCATTGAAATTTTTTTTCCATACCTTTGGATTATTGTGGACCGGAGCTTGTATTTTCAAAGGGTTCATACCACACGGCGGTCCCGCCCATACTACTGGGGACTCGTAACAACACTCTTGGAATAGCGAGCATCGTTGGAAAGAATAGTGGATACCAAATTTGGAAAAGCAACATGGTGAAAATGAATGGTGGTAACTATAAAAATACGGATGGTAATTCTGGAAACCGAGGAAAATCATGAAAAAAATATGGTAAGTGAAATGAGCAGTAATGGTAATTATTTCATATGAAATGGAAAGGATGTGTTCACAGATCCCAATACATAATTAATAATTATATGGAATATTGATAAGGATCATAGGGTTTACCACACATGGAATTTTAATAATGGTTTTAGCAAATCATCATTACGCCCTCATTAAATTATGACAAAGACGCAACTTAAAGGTTGTTGTCATGACATTAATTTTTTCACATGGGATATTTAATTAAATCGAGTAAAAGTCACGTGGAGGTGACTGAAACCTACCTAGATGAAGTGACGGTTGGTAGGATGACGTGACGATAATGAGCGATTCGCGGTAATAGCCATACTGAGTAACAACATTTGGAGTAACTGAGCAGGTGCAGTAGAAGCATCCGAGATAACGATGTTAGCAGAGTAGCAACATCCGAGTAACAAACATCTCGGAGTAACAACGAGTTCGAGTAGCGATCCATCACAAGATTCGAGGCAACAACAAGTAACAGTAGCAACATGACACGTACTAACAACATCTCGGAGTAACAACAATGTGAGTAGCAACATGCAGAGTCATGACAATGCAGTGTAACGATCCAAAGTAACAACGATTCGAGTAGCAACATCCCAGAGTAATAGCATCATGACTAGGAGCAATCGAGTAATAGCATCATGAGTAGCAAGCAATTGAGTAGCAACATCATGAGTGAGCAAGAATCGAGTAATAGCATCATGAGTAGCGAGCAACCGAGTGGCAAGATCATGAGTAGCAGAGCAACAGAGTAACAACATTATGAGTAGCGCTAGACCTGAGTAACTAAAATGACATCATGAGTAGCAGATAATCGATACTTAGAAAAAATTTCAATTTTTAAAGCATTACTCCTTAGTAGTAACTCTTGCAAAAAAGACAACAAAATAAATAGTAATAGTATAATTCTTTATTCTTTATTCTTTTTTCTCTTTTTTATGTATTTATTTATTTATTTATTATTATTATTATTGATGTTTTTTTTTCTTTTTTCTTTTTCTTTTTTTTAGAGCGAGGATGTGGAGGAAGAGTTCTCTCGCGCGATAACCTTCAAACCAGATTTCTCGTAGAGGTGTTTGGTAAAGCATCCTTAGAGGTTGGGTGGTGGTATAACTCTGCGATGTCCATTTGCTATGAATGAAGCACGTGCATCATCAATTGTGACTAGCCCTGATTGTTCCATTATCAAATACAACATCCACCTCGTAAGGTCCCATCCAAACGAGTGCAAGGCTTTCCCTTAAAATCCTTAAAGCGGGAGTCATAGAGTAATGCCCAATCTCCCTCTAGAACACCTTGCTCTTGATAAAATTATCAGTGCCATTTCATTCTCTCGCTCTCGAGTAGCGTAGTTCTCCTGGACAACCATTGAGCGGATTTCATCTACTTCATTGAGAGTCGGGCTAGTCGGGGTGTTTCAGTTTATCTCAGACAAATCCAAACCAACTTCAAGAGTCTGTTCTAAGTGTGCTTGATTTCAAAACCTATTGGAAACAATGGATTTCCCATAAACCAACTCAAATGGTGAAAAACCCAATTGTGTTCTACCATGTTGTTCTCGTATGCCCAAAGAGCTTCGAGCAACTTCGAGCCCAATCCCGACGATGGCATGCATATAGTTTTTGGTCAAGATATTTTACAATGTCTTGTTTGTGCTTTATACTTGTCCATTCACTTGGAGGACGAGTATGGAGATGTCACCCTATGTTTGACTCCATATTTCTGCATAATCTTTTTCTATCATGTGTGATGTAAATTGTGCTCCTTCATCCCGAAAACAATCTCTCTGGAGTACCATAACGAGAAACAATTTCCTCAAATAGAAAATATGAGACCATCCGCTTCCGTTGCTTTTGCAACAGCCTTGGCTTCTACCCACTTAGTCACGTAATTAGTACTGTACTAGAATGTGAACCTTTTCGCCGGGAGGGTGGGTTGAAGGTTCCAAGGAAGTCGATAGCCCATTTCTCAAAAGGTTCAAGGACTACAGTCTCTGTAAAGACATTTCATCAACTCGATCGGGGATGCCCCATACGCTGGAAACTATCACACCTCCCGACATAATTCTGCACATCCCAAAATATAGAAGGCCAATAATATCCCATTTGTAGCACCTTATGGCCTATTCTTTTGTCCGCAAAATGCCCTCCCACAAGGGCCATCATAGGCAGCCTTCAATACTTCATAGATATCATCCTCGTATACACAACGCTTAATATTCTTATCATCTCCGTATGAAAAAGGTACTGCCATCCAAGAATATCTGGTCACTATGATGAATAATTTTTTTGTTGTTCCTCGTATGACAAATGATGAGGCACTTTCCCTATAGCAAGGTAGTTAGCAATATCTCGCATACCACGAAGGTTTAGTAGAAACTATAAAAATATGCTCATTGGGAAAAACTATCTTCTATAGGTGTGTATTCATCATTGTTATCCATTCTAGATAGGAAATCAACAACTACATTATCTTTTTCCCGGTTTGTCTATTATTGTAATATCAAATTCTTGAAGCAATACCAACCATCTTATAATACGGCCGTAGAGTGATAGGTTTATTCATCAAATAATCGATTGCTTTCATGATCGGTATGTACAAAAGTAGGATACCTGATGATGTACCGACCGAAACTTGTTGATAGATAAATGATAGCAGTGAATTATTTTTCTCGTTACCATGTAATTCGACTTTAGCAGAATTAAATTCTTATGACATAATAAATTTCATGTGTGTTTTGTCTACCTATTGTCCTAAAATAGCTCCTACTTGTTGTTTGAGAAGCATCAAAGCATGTATGTGAAATGGTAATGCCCAATCATTTCCTCGAAGGGTTGGAACTTTTTCAAATCAATCATAATTTTCGTGAAAGTCACACTTCATAGTCTTCGATCCCACAAGAATTTTGCGTCTTTTACGATTTAGAAATTGAAAAAAGTGGATGTGTTATCTTAGTAAAATTTCTATAAAACGTCTCGTAATAACCAAAGACAACCAATAAAGATATGTACCCGTGTGGGTGTCTTTGGTACCGAGAAGTGTAATATTACCTCTACTTTGGTTGGATCAACTTCGAATTCGATAGCCGAGAGAAAATGTCCCAATACTATCCCTTCTTACCTCATCATATGGAATTTGGATTGTACTCAAAGATACATGGGTCCGCTTTACATCTTTTGAATACTTTCTCCGCATTTTTCAATCCCCTCTTCAAATAAATTTTCATATGGAGTAAAATCATCCATACAGATTTCAACACTATCATCAACCAAATCATAAAATATTCCCAAATTTCCCCTCAGAAGGTAGCGGGAGCATTACACAAGCCAAATGGGAGGACCACGATGCAAAGCCCCCAGTGGGCATGTGAAAAGTTGTTTTATCCTACTCTTTCGAGGGCTATATGAGTCCTGTTATATCCACTTAATCCATCTAGGAAGGAAAGAACTTCTTCCCACCCAAGGTGTCCAAGACTTGGTCAATGAATGTGCAAAGGGAAATGGTATTTTTGAGTTGCCTTGTTTTGCTCTCTATGAATCCCACATAGATCCGCCATACCATTCTTTTTTGGAACAATAACTAGCAGAGATACCCATTAGCTAATCGAGATGGGGTAAATGAAACCTACATCCAATAATTTTTTGTAATTCTTCTTTGACAATGTTCTTTAGAGCAGGGATTCATTCTCCATTGTCGTCTTTGACAGTGCAGAAATATTCCTTAATAAAAGTAGGATGAGTACATAAATCGCAGGGGATCCCCCTTCATGCTCGGTATAGTCGTGCAAAAGCTTCCCGATGATCTCTTGCAGACTTTTTAAGAGTTGTTTTGTCTGGGATTCAGGGACAGATTTGGGTTGATATTGAGAATTTTCCCCTATTTAATCTCAATTGGAATACTATCATGGGATGAGGTTACAGGGAATGTCTTCAATTTCATCTTCTAGTTCAATGCTTTTTCTGTGTTTCAAAGCTCTCATAGTAGATTCAAAAATTTGACGAGTTGAATTGGAAACAGAATCAGGATCATTAATATAAGTGTTGATGGCATCATCCTCCGTTTCTATTTTGAATTGAATGGCACCCGCCCAATAGTGAGGATTGGTCTAACTCTTCATTTTCAGGTTCAAGCTCTTTTATTGGTAGAGGTTTTTGATCTGTTAATAATTTTTTCGATGGGCTAGGTTCCACAAGAGGGTAAAGTGTAAGATCTTTGTAATCTGTCTCATTTGATATGATCATATGCCCGAGTCGGCACCTTATGTAGGCGTCATGCAGCTTGCGAGCCAAGGCCTTCCCGGGATTAATGGATGACCACCAACTAAAGATTGATCGTAATACAAGGATTTCCATAGGGTAATGCCATGAATCCAATGAAATGGTCACATCTTCCAATTTCTCCCTACCGGTTTAATTGTAGACCCGTCACTAGTTCCAAGATAGTAGGGGTTGGCTTAATGTTTTCAGACCTAATACATTCATTGTTTCGGAGGTAATAATGTTGATGGTAGTTCCCAAATCTACCGAGTACATTTGGGATTTCAACCCCATTGATTTGTACTATTATAATTCCTTTTCCCCGGGTCTCCATATTTCACTGTGCATGATCCTTCCTAACATGATGTCGGATGCCTACCCATCACATGAATGGGTAATGGATCCCTAGGTTTCTTCCTTCGTTTATTAGAGCAGTAATCTTTGAGAGTTTTTGCATATATAGGCACATCCCTCATGGCTTGTAACAAGGGTATTTTGACAAAAAAAAATTGCAATTCTCGAGGGAGTCAAACTCGCTCTGAGGGTTTTATTTGTTCAAGGTCGCCTTTCAGGGATATGGAGGAGAAGTTGAATGACCCGATTAGGGAACAAGATTGGGGGGAGGTGTCCGATTTGTTATGTTTTGGTCTGGTTTACCCCCAACTATCCTCTCGTTCTAGTTTGGTAACTTCACTATCAACCTCGTTCTATACTAATAGATGAATTGAAAAGCATTTACTACCTACCCAGATTGTAAGTTTATTTCGTTAATTCCCTCGTGGTGGAAATGCTATAACAGGAAACGTTAAGAGTATCCGATTTATCTGCACCTCTTTATTATTAGGATTCATATTGGGCTGGATAGAAATCTAGGGTCGAAAGGGTTGGATTGCCGGGAGGTACATTAGAGGGAAACCGAAGTTGTTGTTGAGGCATAGGTTGAGGAAATTGCACAAGAGGGAGAGGGTCCACACTAGTTCGATTCCATGAAGGATTCAAAGCTGATGTCAGGGGAACCCATTGTTGCCAAGGGGGTATTTATATTGAGACCACATAGATGAAAATGGTGCTGGAAGACTGGGATCCATATTAAAATTATTAAAATATCTGGGATGGGTCCGAAACATGGATCTCATAGTCTGGTGGTTGAAGTTTCCATGGATTTTTCTGCCCCACAGTACAACTCGGTCTACCACATTTTCTTCACTTTCCCCTTGAAAAATTACTCGTTAGTGCTGGCAAGGAAGGGCACGAGCTAGTCGCATGAGTCCGTTCTCACAAATCGCGTGCTTCCACTCGTGTTTAATAGGAATTATTTCAAGGGATGCTTCTTTATGCATTATGGGGCAGTAACATAGCCATAGTCTTCTCCAACTCTATCTATTTCTGGTTTTCTTGCAGAGTGTCCATCCGGGCGGATAATGTGCTTAGGATATTAGTCCTTAGATTATCCAAGAGGGTTTCCAATTTCAGCCTTTGTAACCCCTCCACTGAAGTCTTTAATGACCAAATTCCTTGTTCTCTCCTTGCAACCCCTCGTAGAACACCGAATGCAATAGTCGCACATTGTGTCGAAATCTTCTTTTTGAAATATCCCCCTTTCCTACTATGTTCAAAAGTTGTAGAGAATCTTCCCTAAGCGCCCGAAGAAGAATGATCTTTAGAATATCCTTATCCAAGTCACTATGGCCTGACCTCTGCAATATATATTTGAATCGTTCCACACGCCTTCCATATTCTCATCCTCTTTCTCGTTCAAACCTAAATATTTCCTTCTTAATGTCATGGGATTTGACAGACTCTTGGTATTTCTCCAAAAAAGGCTTCTTTCATCCCTTCCCATGAGGTAATAGTTCTTCCTCCTAAACCCATGAACCATCGTAGGGTTGTCCCTTTTTAGGGTAGCAAAAGAATTTTTTTAGTTTCACGAGCATCGGAGATATAATCGTACCCTCGATCGGGATAATGTCAAATTCGAAGAGGAATGTATCAAGGTCTTCTGCAAGAAATCCCATGAAAATTAGTTAAATATGTTAAAGGGATGGGCTTCATCGATGCATCACCTATAAATTTTCCAATTGGAAAAATCAATAGAAGAACTTGCGAGGTACCATAAATATCCTCCAATACTCACACGGGATTTCAACCGGTACTTGGGGTGATTCAAGCTGTAGGAAGTTTCACCGCACTGCCGGGTCTCTTGGTGATGCAAAATCCTTCGGAACTCTCTTTCCAAATCATAATTACTTAATTCAACTACGGAGGCTTCATAGCACTCCCTTGGTCTCTTGGTGATGAAAACCCTTTCGGAGGTTCTTCTTCCAAATTAAAAATTTCTGATTTCTTTCCGACCCTTTGCATGCCATTTATTCCCCTTCGCTATCAACAGGGATTGATCCTCCACTAATACCTTATTTATTGCTTCTTCCGTCGTCGAAATAATTTCCTCTCGTACCGTGGCTAGAGCTAGTTGTTCAACCAACTACCCTTTGGACCTCATCTAAATCCTTACCACCCGAACGACACAAGAGGATGCCTCGATTTAGCCTTCTTGATGATCTCCTAGATATACTTCTTCCTTCCTAGATCCTTTCCTTTCCTTTCTTTGGGGTTCTTCCTCTTCCCCTCTTATTCGATTTTTTTCATACAATTGGTGAGAAGAATTAATCAAAATAGCAAAAGCGCTCGGGACCTGCGAGCATGACAAGATAGCTTTGGACGTCATCTAAATCCTTACCACGAAAAGTGACACAAGACTGATGCTTCGCATTTAGCCTTCTCGATGATCTCCCTGAATATACTTCTTCCCTTCCTAGATCTTTTTCCTTTCCTTTCTTTGGGGGTTCTTCCTCTTCCCCTCTTATTCGCATTTTTTTTTCATACAATTGGTGAGAAGAATTAATCAAAAATAGCAAAAAGCGCTCGGGACCCGAGCATGATTGAGATAGCTTCCCTCCCCAGGGGACGAGACGAGTAGGTTCGAAACAAAAAAAATTAAAAAAAAAGAAAAAAACAAAAAAATCAAAGATCGGGACCTAAAGTAGGGTAATCAACTACCCTCCTGCGGGACAAGAAGTTTGGCCCATTTAGAAAATAATCAAAAAGCAAAAAAAACTTGAAAACTATGCCTAGGACTTAGAGCAGGGTAACAAATACCCTCCCTAAGATGAGAGATTAGTTATAAAGAAAACAATAAAGAAGCATAAACGCAAAGAGGTCACTACGCTCAGGGGACTTGAAGTAGGGCAATAAATTCCCTCCCCAAGATGAGAGATTGACCCGTAGATCAATTTCGGATCGTGTTCTTGCACCTTGTTAGCCTTCCCCAAGAAACGGCGACCAACACGTTGGTGTCCGGATATGAAAAATATTCAAACCCTTTTTTCCACATAAATTATCAACTCGAGGGCGTTAGTTATTTCAAGACTAACAGCGTCACAGTGTATATGCAAGAGTAGTCACACAACCCGTCAATTGGATCACGAGGCTTAAATCAATGAACACACGGACTATTGTAGCAAAGAATTAAAATAGATTGCAGAATTAAAAAGGCATTCACAAAAAATTAAAAGATTATACTTGAACAACGAGTAAAAAAACCAAACTAAAACATAAAAGCAACGGAAACAAAGGTAACACAAGCACTTGATCGTGACAGTGGGCCCCAACTCTCTAATCGAGGGCTACGGGCAAACTCACAATTTACAAGTAAAACAATAGAGTATTGTGCATTCAATTAATTGCAAAATACTCTATTAAAAAAATCTATATATTCACTCCTTAACCCCGATTCACGACTCACGGGCCCTCTTTTATACAACTATTTAGGAAATCACAAATTTCCTCTAACAACTACATATCTACAATTATACATTTCATTACAACAAAAACCCAGGTTGCCAAAAGGAAACCATGAAAAAAGCCTAAAATATTGCCGGGGTGAAACAGTAGTTCACAGAGCTGCAGAGCAGCAAGTGAAGGCAATGCTAGAAATTAGGAGTCATGCTCCTCGACTTATAGCACGTAATCTTCTCGTTTTTTTCCAAATCGCGTAAAATATCGGAGTTAATGTTTGAAAAAGGTAAAACCTCCTTGACTATTACTTCATTAATAAAATATTCCATGTAAGATAAAAGAAGGGGGGTTTACCTCGTGTGTTTAAGAACAATAATGATACAAAGAGATAGAAAGGTGGGTGAAAATGGGAGAGAAAAGTATACAAATCCGATACCCAACACATCTCCTTGTACACCTTTTTTGGACATTCCTACGGCATATTTTTGATATCATCTCGCTCATCTTTTGAGATTTTTATAATCTTCATGAAAATGTAACATGACAATAAACTATTTAATTTTCTATTGATATATGAAAAGTAAATATAAAAAAGTGATATTTATAGATGATATTTATAGATAATTCTATACTTACATTTAAAGGAATATTATTTTTGCATTCCTTCTTTTTTTTGTTGTTGTACGTTTTTGGTATTAAAAGTCTGACATGTCTCATTGACCGATTATCTAGAAACTCTTCTTGTAGTTTAGATAAAATTTGGTTCTTTGAATCATTGGATTGATTTTTTTGTATTGTAAGTGGAAAGAACGTCTATACATTCGTTCCACTAGATCCCTCAAACTTTTGTAAAACTTTTTCGTTTTTGCTTAACCTCCAACGCCACTCCGTGATGAGCTAAGGAGCAATTCATTTTCATTTGCATGTTCTATTTTTTTTTCTTTTCTTAGAACAACATTCCTTTTCTCGAGTTGTTGGTCCCCTCGTAGAACATTAAATCGGATGTGAACCAATGCATGTTATCTAATAATTTTAAGTATATTATTAATGAAAATTAAAAAAAGAAACTCATATTGGATCGATAGTATTTTTTTCATTCACCTTATTCATCCTTTTGTAATTTTCCCATCAAGCTTTTATGCTCTTAGGTCCTAGATCATAAATAATCTTATTGAGTTTCGTCATTTTGTGGCTCTGCATGATACGATAAACAATACATATTAGTTAAACTTACATATAGTTCAAAAATAATATTTTTGTAAATAATTTATAAAGAACTTGCCTTTTTTTTCTTTTCTTGATGTGTTATCTCGTATTTTTGTTACATGATCTCTTGTCGGCTATTTCTTTATCAATATGAAACCTATACCATATCATTCATTAATATATTTTAGAAATAAATTTTCAACTTTTCGTAAAAATAATTTCTCAAGAAACCGGTGTGTCATTCATGGTGTATGCACCGACGTTGGTGCATGGGGGTCTTATAAATGCACTCGTTAAAATAGTATAATAGACCATATGATGCTCTATGTCACAAGGAGTACCAATGTGTTACATGTTAACCACCGCACGTATTAACACGTAAAAAATAATAAAAATTGTCCGATGTTAGTTTTTGTAGCATAAACGCCCTACACGTAAACAAGGGACCACCATACGGTGCTCTTTGTCAACTAGGAGACCCGGTGTGGTGCCTTATATGTTACATGTTGACCGATTAACACAATAAAACATTTTTTGCGAAACAAAGACGTGCGTAGTGTGCCATAATGAAATAGCGCGCTGCTGCTCTAATTTACATATGGCATACTCGATTAAATTTTTTTTAAATTTTTTTATCATACAGCTTCTTTTGCGGTACTGGATAATCCAAAGACACCGTTGTGCTAGGTTACTGCCTGGGAACGTCGATTAAATTAAAAAAAAATCACGCAAGGGCGAGACATGGATTGGGATCCGACTATGCAAGTCATCCCGTGAGTTGGATGTCATAGACCCTACATATAGCAATACAAAACCTATAAATCTAAAATGAAAAGCCCTAATTCTGAAATCACATAACAAAGGAGAAGAAAAGGCACAAACAAAAAAAATCAAGGGTTGGGGTCAAAATGGATTCTTTTTTTTTGTTTTTCGAAAATGTAAAACAAATTGAGATTTTTTTTCTTATTGCATAAAAAAACCGCAAAAAAAGTAAAAAAAACAATAAAATTTAATCACGAGATAGTTTGAAATTCTATGCTACGAGTGGTTTGAATCACTCGAGGTTTGGAATTCTAATTTTCGAATACTTCGCTCGAACATATTTTTGCTCTGCTCCATAGTGCTCTTGTGCTTTCTTGCTCCCAGGTATGTCTCCCGCAAATCTCTCGTTGAAATTTTTTTGCAAAAAATAGTGAAATAATGAAAAGTGTTTAGCATTTAAAGAATTGTTTTATGAAATTATATTTTTGAAAATATTTTCCGCTCATTTTTCAATTTACCGCTTTTTTTTTCACTTAAAGAAATTATAGTTGCGCTTTTTTTTATTTGCGTGTTATTCATCATTGGTGCGCTTAGTCAGACTATTAGCACCAATTACAAGAAGTCTATTTTTAAGGCACCCAAATTACTTTTTAGGTGTACACCAAAAATTTATTGCTTATTTTGCTCAAATGCGGGGATAAAATATCATAATTATATCGAATGGACAATTCTTCAAAATCCATCTCATTCCATAATATTTCTCAAAGTCCATTGCAGAGTTCTCCTATCCATCTCGAGATGTAATATTTACTTCAGATTTTATTTATATTTTCATTATCTAATTTAATTTATGTTTTTTTATCCATGTCAATCATGCATCGATTTTATTAAATTTATAATATATAAAAATTTGCAGAGTTCATGTAGATTCGTAATCGAGTTTAGATGCACAAAATATTCAAACGACCTCTAAAATGTCGGAAGCTCTTATCGGGAGCAACATACGAGCAAGGCGCATTTCGTAGATGAAAATGGATAGTTGCTTCACCCTCCTAATTGTAACAATATTACATCTTCTAGCCACAATCCTGGGGCAATGATGGTTATAATTATAATTGTTTGGTATATTAATTAATGTAATTATTTCAACATCAAACCAATTAATCATGTAATATTTTCAATGTGCTTACTAATTGATATCATATATTTTGTACTAATCATGTTCAAATATTTTTTTTAATTATTAGGATTCTAGTGATAATGAGCGACCTACCTACCATCTTCTCGTTGCATCCCATGACAATGTCAAATCGAGAGAAGACCGAATTAAGAGAAAAAAATTGATGAGGAATGATACCAAGAATGGTTGAATCATCGTCGATTCATTTCCCTGCTACGTCCGGGATTAACTAATTAGGAATGACTACAAAAATAGTAGTTCTTCACAAGTCAGCAATGGAGGCAATCAAATAGAGGTTGGTATGGATGATTACTTAAGGGATACAACTACCATGGAGAAAATGTTGTTAGATGCATTCCAAAAACGATGATCATCTAGGGGATGATGCTCATATCGCTAACACCTTTTTCGAACTTCCACCACCCCTCTTTGGACCCGGCGGTCAGGTCAAAGTCTACCCATTTGGGGACAATGATATTCATCGTACAACTTGAAAGAAAAGTTTGGCTTGTCAAATGCATGTTTCTCGAAAATTTTGAGGTAAGTTACCATAATGTCCTCTCTTATATAAATTTGAGAAATATAATCAATACACGAAAGTGAACATTACAAATAGTAAATTTTATGAATGTTAATAATTATATTGGAATTAATGTACATTTATTGATATATTTTTCCATGATCACCAACTACAGGTTATTCAAATATAAGGTTCTTCCGAGTGATAATGTCTTGCCCAAAGTAGGCTCGAAGAGGGCAAAGAAATTGTTGAAAATGTTGGATGTTGAGTACATATCATATCATGCATGTCCAAATGATTGTATTCTATATAGAGGAGAAAATGTAGACAAAGAGATATGTTTGAAATGTGGGCATGACAGGTATGATAAATAAAAAAAGAAGGGTAAATCATGTACTGGTCCTCCTTTTAAGATATTGAGGCACATGCCTATAATCCCAAGGATTCAAAGGCTCTTTCATTGCAAAGAATTATCTATGTTGTAGGGATGGCATGTCTCACACAGAAGTGAGTTGGGAGTTATGTGAATCCCAATTGATTCAATAGCCATGAAGCATATAGAGGATACACGGCCCGAAAAATTCAAGGATGAAGTACGAAGTCTACGACTCAGCATAGCCATGGATGGCATCAACCCATATTCCCTCCAGAACACCAACTATTCTGTTTGGCATGTACTAGTGATCAATAACAATATCGCCCCATGGTTGTCCGTGAAGAATGAACGTCTTATGTTGGCTCTCATAGTACCTGGTAGAAGACAAGTGAAGAATATGGATGTCTACTTACAACCACTGGAAGATGAATTGAAGGAATTATGGGATGGGATAAATGTATACGATGTACCAAGACCCATCACAGCAGAGAGGAGTTTTATGTTTTATGGCATTTGTGTTTACACGGCACATGATTATCCAGGCTTAGGAGTTTTCTCTGGCAAATTAGATGTTTAATTTATTGATTTTTTTATATACTTAACAATATTATTTCACATATTAGTTATTTAATTTGTTGTAATTATTCTGATCTTCATGATATTCTTTAACGTGCCATGCATATTAATTGTACATAATAATCTCGCAGGTCTTGTAACAAAACGGTATTTTGGATGTAAATGTTTTGGATCTTCTCTGAAAGATAGATGGTCCAAGGGCCTACGAAAGCCACTGTATGATTCCTCCAGGGTATTCCTCCCACAAGAACACCCTTATAGAAGAGCAACATCTGCTTTCAATGGTAAAAGAGAGAGAACCCAAAGGTCTCCAATAATGACACCGACTGAATGGCTTAGAGCATATGAGAGAGAGAAGGAGAAGGAGTTCATAGAAATGTTCGATTCAAATGGGGAGCCTATGTTCGATGATCCAGAATTATTGGACACCTATGTTGAGAAATTTCCCATTAGGATGAAAAGGAAATCTATCTTTTATAACCTCCCATATTGGGAGCATCTTAAGATTACCTACTTATTAGATCCCATGAATATATTTAAAAAAAATTCATCTTCTCTATGGAGGAACATATCATCGAAAAAAAGTGACACATTGGTTGTTAGGAAAGATCTTATTACTTCAAAAACTAAAAATAAACATTGGCCAAGACGATTAGAAAGTACAAGATCAGAGGTAGGCGCTAGTCCCTCTAATTCATGGTATTTCAAAGAAGGTGATGTCCCATGTATTTTTAAAAAATATGATCTTTCTTTGGCAAAGGAAGTTATAATGGGTGTGAGGGTGCCATATTTATATGGGTATTCACTACGACGCTACTTTACCGTGGATGACCATTTTTCGGGGTTGAAATTGCATGACCATCTAAATCTTCTAAGTGTACGTATAATTTCAA
Source organism: Pinus albicaulis (assembly GCA_034641835.2). Lineage (NCBI taxonomy): Eukaryota > Viridiplantae > Streptophyta > Pinopsida > Pinales > Pinaceae > Pinus > Pinus albicaulis. The sequence continues at coordinate 688,317,154 of CM076571.1, read as the reverse complement.
AAGTACGATTTTATTATTTGTTATATCAGTAAATTTTATCCCATGCAGGGATCATAAAACATAACTAATTTTGTATATTATTGCACGTGTTTATAACTTTTCAGTGTCATTATCCTTTTTTCATGTGTGGGTGTGTGAAACATGAATTCCCTCAAGACCTAGGACGTGCCATATCTAAATTATATGCATTTGTACGTTCAATCGTGTCAAAGGCGATTCATGTGGCCAGCATTCCACGTTGGTGTCAAGAGATAATTGAGATTGTTTGTATGTTTAAGAAGGAACTGCCAACAAGTTTCATGGACTTTCAGGTTCATCTTCTAATCCACCTAGTAGATGAGGTTGAATTAGTTGGGGTGGTTTCTTGTCGTTGGGTGTTCTTCTTAGAGAGGTACATGAAGAAATTGAAAGGTTTTGTTCGACAAAGGGCAAAACCCAAGGGGTCTATGGCAGAGGGGTACATATCGTATGAGTCTTTCTAAAATTCCAGTGAGTACATCAAGCAGATCGACAACAGACCAGGTGTGGTGATTTGGGACGATGAAAGGGATGAAGACAAAAGAGAAGGGGAGTTGATCCAAACGAGTGGAAAAAAGCACTTGATAAAGAGTAAGCAACTTATAATTTTTCAAATTTACACAAAGTAAATATTCATGTTGAACTTCTATATAATGTATATTTTCATCTCTATGTACTATATAATGTCGGTTTGATTTCATTAAAGAATGTAGAAATTGAAGCAATCAATAAATTCGTTCTTTACAATTCTGAAGCGACACAACCATGGGTCGCATTGTACGAAGAAAAGAGGATGAAATGGGATAGTGACAGGAAAGAATTCAGATGGTTGAATGGTAGAAGTGTGCCTTATCCCGATCATTTAAAACAAAATATGCCAAAAATATGCCCCAACAGTTGGGTTGTTGACCAAGTTAGAGAGAAATATGGTGCAACCAGTCATTACCCGCGTGCAAAAGAGGATGCGCTAAATGTAGGGATTGGGTGCAGCAACTTGGTAATAATATATTTAATTTATACGTACATTTGAAACTTAAAAATGTACCTTTCAAATGTAATTACATCTATATTTCATATTTTAACTATTGGGTTATTATAAGACACATGACACTATGATTTTTTTAAATTTTTTATAATAGTTGCATTTGTTCCCATCTATGTGGGCATATGGACACCATTTTCGCACAGAAAATGTCGATGTTGGAAACATCACACAAGACTGTCAAGTGGAAGTCGAGTTCGATCAATCTAGTCGATCTAGCTACCATGATCAAAAGCTAGTACGAGGGGCATTAGGTTACGTCGAAAAGATACAAGAGATCATTGAAGTGGATTTCTCTTCTTTCCAATGTGCTATTTTTAGGTGCAAGTGGTGGGACACCTTTTATTGCAATAATGTAAAGGAAGATCGTGATAGTAGGCTGATACGTATCAATTCTAGAAAGATGTAGGATGAAGCTAAGGAGCCCTATGTTTTCCCCAAACACTGCAACTAGGTGTTTTTTTTTACCTAGATGTGTTGGATAGGGATTGGTGGTTCGTATTAAGACATGACCCTAGATCAAAACATATTTTTGATAACAATAGTGTTATCATGTCATGCGAGCTGGAAGATAATGAGGGTGATCATGAGAATCGAGAGTGATATGGTACATGTGTTATTTCATCAATATTTATACTTTTTAAGACGGGCTTTTCGAAACATTATAATATGTATTTTGAATTAACTGGTAATTTGCATTGTGTTAATGTTAAAATCAATATTTCACTTGATAATTTGAAATTATGTTGATCTGAAAAAATATGGCGTATTGTATAAAGTTTTTTTTTTGTATGTAAGATCATAATAAAATAATGATAATTCTAAAGTTCATGAATTTATTTGAATTATTTCTAAACTTTATTATGTTACAAAAATTCATATTATTCTAGACTTATTATTTTACAAATATTAAAATTTTACAAATTTACAAATTTAAAATTTTTAGTAAAATCATTTCACATTAATACAATTACAATTTTACAAATTTACATATATAACATTACAATTACAATTTTAGAATTTTACATACAATTAGAATTACAATTACAATTTTACAATTTTACATCTATACAATTACAATTAAAATTTCAATTACAATCATGTTGGAATATGTAATTTCTACTTGTCTTCGGTTGTGACTTTATATGTATAGAGTATGTTCCTATTCAAGAGGAGTTAGCTAAACCTAAGTTCATAGTTTGGTGTGTGGTTGACATATTCTCTCAACCAACTTATTATGCATCCAAAATAGCTTCCCTATCTTGAGACAATACCTCATGTATATATGTAACTCTATTTAATTAATAGAAGATAGTGTGTATCTAAGATTTCATCTTGGCATCAGAGCCTATACGGTCCTGGACCTCGGCCCCTCCTGGGCTAAGGAAAATAAGAGAGTATATTGTGTTTTAGTTTTAGTTTTATTTTTTGGTTGTCCATTCGTTTGGGCGAAGATGTGTTGGAGCAGGGGTGCACCCTTCCTTTGAAGTGGCGAGAGTTGGACTGCGAAAGAAAATGGAGAGTGCAGCTGCGTGGGTGAGAGCTGAGTGGAAAGTGTAGTGGCGTGTAGACACGGTGACTGTGTGCTGCATGAGACCGTGAGTGCTTTGGAGCTGCCTGCGTGGATACTCGAGGGGTTGGGATTCTAGCGACGATTGTAGAGAATTTGTGAGTGGACTGGAGCAGCGTTCGGATCTTCTTGGCGCTGGTCATGGATCCTGTCGTGGTGATTGAAGCAACGACCCAATTTGGATCAATTTGATTACTTGGTGTGTTGGCTAATTTTTTGTTGCCTTGAGTTCTATTGAAATTCATGGATTTTGAGGAAGAGCATCGTGGTGGGGCCTGTCACAGATCTATAGATTGCGTGCAGAGTACGCAACGGAAGCATCGTGGTTGAGATCGCTTGCGGTTTAAAGGAAAATCACTTGCCCAATGCATAGAAGGGTGTTTGGAGTGTCAGATATGAGTATTTCTAGTAATCGTGAGAGGATTGTGCAACGAGTTGTTGGCAATATGATGCAATGTGTTGTCCTTGATGGCAACCCACTTGATGAAGATGATGGCAACCTACTTGATGAAGTTATTCTTGACTTGATGGACTTGGTAATGATGTAAATCTGATGTGATATGATGTGTCTACAGGGTTAAATCAGATGTAATGATGAAAGGAACTTCAGTATGTGCTAGAACAATGATGAAAAGTGTATGTCACAAGGCATACGCGGGTTTGCTTAATAGAAGTAGCGTATGCACGCAGGAAATAACGTGCCAAGTCGTGTATGGTCAAATGCGCTCTAAATATGTAAAACCAGGGGTTACTACCATGGTATTGACCCATTGTATTGAGCGATGGTATGTCTATGTGATCCCGTCCAGGAATACCATTGGAAGTAATGTGGTTTTGGCTCATGGTATTGAAAAAGGGTAAACCTATATAAGGAGAAGAAAATCATTGTGCAAGGGGGGTGCATGAGTCTGGGCTGGAATGAATACTTCACTCTGAAGTATGTCTGAATGAAAAGGGTAATAGTTTGATGATAGATCTAAATCTGTGATGCACCTATGAAGAAAATGATGAAGAAGGGAATCTAGATCTGAAATTTATTTGTATCTTCTAGATCTGCTTATGGAATGCTTAGATCTGAGATGAGGTGAACATCTGTCTGAAGTAAAGAGTTAAATCTGAACTGAATATCTGATCTGAAGAAGTATGCTGCCCTATAATGTCTGAAGATCTATATGCAAGTTTGTCGAGCGGAAGCGCGTATATACGCGGGTTTGATGAAGAGAAAGCGCGTATGGGTTGTTCTGTAATGTTCATATGTATACGCAGGTGTATGTGAATGGAAGCGCGTATATACGCAGTATCAATAAACGGAAAGCGCGTATGAAAACTAGGGTTTTGCTGAAGTATGAAGGGTGAAATGTCTGATCTGTTCTGTTGTGTTTCTGCTATCTGTATTCTACAAGTTCTGGGTTGTCTGAATTAATAAGTATCAGTTTTGATGTATGATTGAGCTTAAATGTGTGGAGTGGGTCCATTCTGAAAATATGATGAAAAGTGGCCTGTAAGTTGTGCTCTAAAGAAAGCTTTTGGATCCAGTGTGAAAATTGATGAAACGTGGTACATGGTGGTGCTGAGGGTTGTAGCCTTCAGTAAGGGGGTTGTAGCTCCCTTCCAGGTGAGGCTGGTAAACGAGAGCAGGGGGTCGTAGCTCCCTTCCAGGAGAGGCTATTAAACGAGAGCAAGGGGTCGTAGCTCCCTTCCAGGAGAGGCTGGTAAACGAGCGCAGGTGGGTGCCTGCGTACTGGTATGAGTCTGCGCCAGTACATAGTTGTAAGATGTTTTCTTTATAATAAAATATTGAAGGCTTAGCAACGGCAGCGGTGGTTTTCTCCCGACTTGGGTTTCCACCTAAAATCCTGGTGTTCATGTGTGTTGCTTATGTGTGATGATTTGTCCATTGTGTGCACATCTCTTTGCTATATAAACATCGCCAAATGAATAAATGCAGGATCAAAGTAAAAAATTAATTGCATATTAGTCTCTATACATGCGAGTTTTGTGAAGCGAAGTAGCGTATATCGTGAGTGCAGTTTAAGTAAAGTGGCAATGGTTTTAGAGAGTGGAAAAGTAAAAAGATTTGATATAGTCCTAAATACTGATTCACCCCCCCCCCTCTCAGTATTTTTCCCAACAATTGGTATCAGAGCAGGTTCTTCTGCAGAAGCTTGATCGCTTGAAGGAGATCCGTCGCAATGGGAAGTCAAGAAGGAGTAATATGCAGCAAGGCCACCTGCATTAGTGGAATAATGCATTATTACGGAAGATACGTTCCAAAGCATATACGCAAAGTCTTGGTACGAAGTATGGCAATACGTGGAAAAGAAAGGTTATCAATATCCGGCAAGTATTCCCACTGATGCAACAGAAAGGAAGAAATATGAAATCAATGCCAAAGCAGTCAATGTCTTATTAGGAAGCATGTCTGAACCAGAATTTGCTAAAGTGATGCAGCTAAATTCAGCAAACGAAATATGGGACAAAATCATTCTGAGCTATGAAGGAGATACAAAGGTAAAAAGTGCAAAACTCCAAACCCTCAGAATTGAATATGAAAATTTGAAGATGCATAGTGATGAGAGTATTTCCAATTTCTTTTTACGTCTAGATGATATTGTAAATCGTATGAGAAGTTTGGGTGAAACCATAACCGAGACTACTCTGGTGGAAAAAGTCTTAATATCTTTGACTTCAAAATTTGAGTCAAAAGTATCAGCAATTGAAGAAAGGCAAGATCTGCAAACTCTTACTATTGTTCAACTACATGGTATTCTGACTGCTTATGAAATGAGACAAGGAGGTCCCTCTCAAACCAAAGAAGCTGATTTTAAGGCATGTGCAAAAAGAAAAGACAAGGAAGATGTCAAGGAATCAGATTATATATTAGAAGAAGAAGAAGCAAATTTTGTGAGAAAACTCCAACTAGGAACTGGAAGATTCAAAGGTAAGCTCCCCTTCAAATGTTTTGGTTGTGGAAGAGTTGGTCATTATGCTGCTAAATGTCCTTATGAAGAAAATCATGGTAAAGGGAAACAATTTGAAAAGAGAAAGAGTTATTATACAAATGAAGAGAATGATGTGGATGAAGAAGATTCTGACCAAGATCTACAAGTGCTCATGGAAAAGAAGCAAAAGAAGAAGGCCACTGAAAAAGAGATATCTCAAAAAACATGTGCAGCAGAAAATGAAGAAGATAAAACAGGTATTGATAATTGTTCTTGTGATTCACTTTCTTGTGCATGCAATGGTGAAGATAGTGAAAGTAATGCTTTGGATCTAGAGGAAGCTATCAAGATGAAAGTTGAAGAACAACAAAGAGCAATTGATAAGAAAGATTCTATCTACAAAGAGATAATCTCTAGAATGAAGGAACAGATAGAAATGCATGAAAATCTGCAGGTTAAAGCAACCCATCATAATAGAAGGCTTGAAGAAGAAATCCTCGCTCTCAAAATAAATTTGGAAAAATCAAATAAGAAAAATGAAGAACTTGAAGCAAAAATCATCTCTGTCAAAGAAGAATTGTATAAGGAGAATGAAGAACTTCTATAAGCATTTGAAGAACAAGAAAATGGGCTGAAAGAAGAAATCTTGAAACTGAATGATCAAGTAGAAGAAGGAAAAAGGGTTGAAGAAAGTATGAAAAAGCAATGCCAGAGCTTGGAGGTTGAGGTAAACATTCTCAAAGGTAAATTAGAAGAAAAAGATAAAATTTTGAGGTTTCAAAGTGTTTTCAATATTGGACAATATTTCTTAGTAGTGGATCAGTCTATTAAACTTGGCACAATTTTTCATGAAAACGGTCAAAATGGAATCTAGTTAGGAGGCTATTCAAAAATTCAGGATATCAAAAACAACACAGAAGTGTTGAAGAAACAAGATGACCAACATTCAACAGATTAAGAAAATGTTAATAATGTTGATGCTTCATCATCTTGCTTATGGGCATGTTGAAACAAGTGACGAGATCATCTCGGTCACAATCATGTTAGTTTCATGAGTACCAGGTGCTTCAAGGGATATTGTTTTTCATGCAACAAGTATGGTCATAAAGCAGCTAATTGCAATAGAAGGAAGAACAGAGAAACACAATATGATCCTTATGCTTACTTCTCTGGTCATATAAGATGTTATGCCTGTAACAAGTATGGACATGTGGAAAAAGAATGCATGATGAACAGATCTGAGAAATTGGATAATTTTCAGCACACAATTAGAAATTTCAAGAAAAGCTGGAATAGGAAGGAGGACCGGTCAGAAACGTAGGAAATATTGACCCTACTGCAGTCATCCGCTTCTAAAGCTTACTTCTCATAATGACTGCAGGGATGATGTGAGATACATTATATGGACTAGTAATGTATCATCACAGGGGGAGCAATGTATGATGATTCTCATGGTCGATTTGGTAATTCTGGTTATGTTTATTTCTAACAGTGCATCTGTTGTGAAGAAGACAGGTACAGGTGGTACAAATTCAGGGGGAGAAGAAGGAGTGTGAAATTTTTCATATTTCACTTTCCATACGTGGGTTCTGTGAACTAAAGCCGCGTATACACGCGAGTTCCAGTGGAGACAGTCGCGTATTCACTTATGATAAGAAAATTTGTTTAATTGCTGAAGATCAGGAGCACAGGTTCAGGGGGAGTATCAGTCTGACTATTAATGATTGTATTATTGGCACTATATCAGTTTATTTCTCAATTCTAAATGATGATGACATGATACATGATTTCTTATGATGAGATTATGGGTGAGCCCTGATTGTTTTTGCTTAATAGTATCTTTTGTTTTCTCACATGGATAAGGTGGAAGTCTTGTGATTCAGAGATAAGGATAAATCATGCAGAGTTTGTTGCTGGTTGAGACCTCTTTTAATTCTTACACATGTTATATCATGATCATGATAAATCTTGAAGATCTTGGTGATATCAGATCACATGAATGATTGCTTGACACGTATTGTTTATTGTAGAAGTTGTTCTGGTATGATAATTCCTCTTGGGAAGAATATGTTGATGCTGCAAAGAATCTGAAGGCTTGGTTACAAATGTGTTTATGCTACAACCATTGGATGACGCTTGAAGACACAACTACATTTTCCTATCTATCTGCTCTCATATATTCCAGGGAAGCATTCAAATATCTCAGAAAGAAGCTGAAAACTGTCTTTGCTACAAAAAGGATCAGATCTGGTTAAAATGCAGAAGATAGAATTGGATATGCGGATTTCCTAAAACACAGTCGCGTATATATGCGATTTCATGCACAGAAAACCGCGTATGGTTGGTTGCTGACAAATTTTGTTTGGGGTCAGCATTCTTCAGCTCAGTTGTAGCGCTGTTTGGTATCTCTGATGCTGTTTGATATCTCTGGTGATGCTTCAGCCCTTATATTTCTCTTCCATTCTCTGATATTGGATAAAGATGCCTTGGTGATTTGCAGTTGAAAGTGGTCAGGATGCACAAGCTAAGGGGGAGCATTGGTAAGGAAGCATTGGATGCAAATTTTCAGGGGGAGCATTAGCCTTGCTGTGTGTAATGCATTGTTGGCATTATGATTCTGAAATATGATCTCTCTTGAGGTCCTTCCGGTATTGGTCATGAAAAGTCATATTTGTAATTTGATGAAAAGGTCATGTTGAGACCTATGGTGTAAAATTGTAATATTCAGTCTTGTAAGGACTTGATCAAATGTGTAAACCCACTTGGTTGGGTACTTGAGTCAAAATATGTAAACCCTCTTGGTTGGGTATTTGAGTCTCATATGTAAATCCACTTGGTTGGATCTTTGATGTAAGTATGAGTCCTTGGTGATAGGAAGGTCATAGAGTCATGTACTTCATTGAAAAAATATGTTTGAAGATTCAGCATGAACTCAGGGGGAGCATGGTAACTTGACACACATTAGATCGGAGAAAAACCTTGTGTTGGTTTCTCCTTCTGCTGATGTCAAAGGGGGAGAGTGACATGGTGGTTGAATAGGGGGAGAATATCAATATGCTTAATGTATCTATCTGTTGTGATGACCAAACACCATCGTGGTTGCCATCAAGTCCAAAGGGGGAGATTGTTGGCAATATGATGCAGAGTGTTGTCCTTGATGGCAACCCACTTGATGAAAATGATGGCAACCTACTTGATGAAGTTATTCTTGACTTGATGGACTTGGTAATGATGTAAATCTGATGTGATATGATGTGTCTACAGAGCAACTCAGATGTAATGATGAAAGGAATTTCAGTATGTGCTAGAACAATGATGAAAAGTGTGTGTCTCAAGGCATACGCGGGTTTGTCTAGGAGAAGTAGCGTATGCACGCGGAAAAGTAGTGCCAAGTCGCGTATGCTAAAATGCGCTCTAAATATGTAAAACCAGGGGTTACTACCATGGTATTGACCCATTGTATTGAGCGCTGGTATGTCTATGAGATCCCGTCCAGGAATACCATTGGAAGTAATGTGGTTTTGGCTCATGGTATTGAAAAAGGGTAAACCTATATAAGGAGAATAAAATCATTGTGCAAGGGTGTGCATGAGTCTGGGTTTGAATGAATACTTCACTCTGAAGTATGTCTGAATGGAAAGGGTAACATTTTGATGATAGATCTGAATCTGTGATGCACCTATGAAGAAAATGATGAAGAATGGAATCTAGATCTGAAATGTATTTGTATCTTCTAGATCTGTTTATGGTATGTTTAGATCTGAGATGAGGCGAACATACATGCAGTAAGAGTTAATGCGAGACGAATATACGTCTGAAGAAGTATCTTTGCCCTATAATGTCTGAAGATCTATACGCGAGTTTGTCGACGAAGCGCGTATATACGCCCAGGTTTGATGAAGAAGAAAGCGACGTATGGGTTGGTCTGTAATGTGCGAGATGTATACGCCCAATTAATATGTGAATGGGGAAACACGTATATACGCGGTATCAATAAATGGAAACGCGTGTAGCTTAGGGTTTGCTGAAGTGTGAAGGGTGAAATGTACGATACGTTACTGCTTTGTGTTTTAGCATGCCTTCTACAAGTTGGGTTGTATGGACTGTGAAATGCTCCGGTTTTGATGTATGATTGAGCTTAAATGTATGGAGTGGGTCCAGTCTGAAAATATGATGAAAAGTGGCCTGCAAGTTGTGTTCTAAAGAAATATTTTGGATCCAGTGTGAAAATTGATGAAACGTGGTCCATGGTTGAGCTGAGGGTTGTAGCCTTCAGTCAGGGGGTTGTAGCTCCCTTTCAGGTGAGGCTGGTAAACGAGATCAGGGGGTCGTAGCTCCCTTCCAGGAGAGGCTGGTAAACGAGTCAGGGGGTTGGAGCTCCCTTCCAGGAGAGGCTGGTAAACGAGCGCAGGTGGGTGCCTGCGTGCTGGTAGGAGTCTGCGCCAGCACATATGTTGTAAGATGTTTTCTCTATAATAAAATATTGAAGCCTGAGCAACTGCAGCGGTGGTTTTCTCCCGACTTGGGTTTCCACCTAAAATCCTGGTGTTCATGTGTGATGCTTATGTGTGATGATTTATTATGTTATTACTGCACATGTCTACTGCTATATAAACATCTGATGAATGAATAAATTCAAGGATCAAAGTAAAAAAAATTAATTGCATATTAAGATCTCTTTACATACGCGAGTTTTGTGAAGGGTATCCGCGTATATACGCGAGTCTGGTTAAGTAAAGTAGCGTATGGATTTAGAGAGTGGAAAAGTAAAAAAGTTTTGAATAAGTCCTAAATACTGATTCACCCCCCCTCTCAGTACTTTTCCCAACACGGGTTCGTGGGGGTCGCTGATTTGCGTGCTACTTGATCTGTGTTTGATCGTTGGTGGATCTGTGGAGCAGATGGTAAGCAGCATCGAATATCTGACTTCCCCTGGCATGAGAGCCCATATGTGATTGGGATTTGGCTCTCCCATAATGAGGGAAATAAACATTTTGGTCATTATTTCTTTGTCCATTTATTTTTGGTTTGTTTGTGAGGCGCGTCCAGGTAAAGAGAACTGAATGCTAAACGCAAATCAAGTTGAACGTTGTGGAAACAAGTTTGTTGTGTGTGCAAAAACACACCATTTGAATTTGATCATTCCCACTTCGGGACCTGCATTAGTAGTTCCTTTCCCTCAATTAGAGGGCGGTATCTAGTGGAACATTACTAGAGTATTGTTGGTGTTGCAGGTTCTTGCAAGTTGTGTGTGTCTATCCACCTATTGTTGAGTCGAGTGGTGTAGCTACGGATTCGAAATGGGAGAGCACTATTACATTGTTTAGTGAGCGTCCATTGTTGCATGTAGATTTGAAAGGGGAGTGCACTACTAAGTGGTGTGTGGAAAATGGCGCTTTTCGAGTGTGTGAAATTTTTTATTAGTTTGCTCATGGAATTGGATGTTGCTGAGAGGTGATATATAAGCGATATAATTGTGGAGTGTCAAGGGTTTGTTCAACAACCCAGATTTGAAATTCTAGTGCTAAAATTAGTGCTTCGAAAAGGATTTTGAAAAATATCAACAATTGGTATTTCATGAAGATTTGTGGGATGCGAGCGTGGTGCATGATCGAGCCAAAGTTACGGTTTTCATAAATTTTGCAGGTTCGAGCCATTCCTTGGCTGCAACGGTGTATACAGTCAAATTAATCAACCTGCTCTTCATTTTTCATTTCACTGATGTTTCTAGAGCAGTTGCTATTTAATTGGATGTATGTGCGAGAATATGATCCTCAGTATGAAATTTTATTGAATATGTGTTGTCTTCCTGTTGACCATTGATTGCAATTTGAGTGATGAGCTTTTGACAGCAGCCTCTGGAGCCAATGACTGCGTGCTATGAGAAGAGCATTCTACTTCGTCCTACGGTCCCTGCTACAGTGTTTGTCAATTCATTTGAAGTCTAGAGAAAATCAAATGGTGTATGCCTGAATTTTTTAATTTGGTATTTTTTTTTATATTCAAGCGGTGAAGACATTATGAATCATTCTTGCACTCAGTTTGTTTGGTGGTAGCCAGATTTATGTTAGAAGATTACAGGACTGAGCCATGGCTGTGAGAACTTGACTGTGTGTTTCCCATGGTTTGATATCTCTAATGAGCGTTGACTGTGATGTGGCTAGCAAACGGTAGCGAGTGTCTAGCAAACCTTTGAGCAATGTCGAACAATTGGTCGAGGTTCCTGTCTCGCTGAGAAACTGGTGATGATCGAGATGGAGGGTCTGAGTGTTGAAGACTTGATTGAGGAGTAGCTTGTGGAACTATTAAGGAGTTTTGTTGAGGAGCAACAATGTGCCACAACGAAGCCCATAAGACACTCTGAAAAATTAGAGCCTTTGTTTTTGTTTTTATGGGAGGTAAAGAAACATGACGAAGAACCATTCCACATGGGTGAAAATGAAACCAAAACTTCCGCTATGAAGCAAATTAGTATTTTATTTGATGAAACAAATTGTCTTCATGAATTCCTTTGTTTTTCATGTTGAGCCTGATCAAGTTAACATGTAAATGCATTCATGTAAATCTAGTTAAAAGAATTAGATGTTGTATTGTTATGACATTTAGTTTGGAAAACTATTGTCACTAGTGCGAATCTATGTTGGAATTTTCGACTCCAACAATAGACAAATTTATTTGTAGGAATTATTTACTACCATATATGATGAAGACATAGACAGTGAAAATTGCATCAAAGGATAGTGGTTGGAGCTACATCAGATATTGGAGGATGATCGAGTTTGTGTGTGCCCAGTGTGATGGAAACAGATCTGCATGTTCAATTGCGAGGATATTAGCTCGACAATGGGTCTTCATTGTTGCAGCCTGTCAGCGAGCATGAGGAGGCATGCTTGGAAGCAGTTACCCAGCCTTGATATTGTGAACAGTGGAAGTGGCATTACACTGCGATGCCAGGGGAATTGGATACTGAAACAAGAAATTTTGTGTGTAAAATCGTTGAATTTAATGCATCTTGACTGTGAATTTGTGGACGACGGAGGATCAGACCGTGGAGTTTTTGATTCTTGCTTTGAGAGGGACAATTTGTTATTGTTTCTCTTTGTGTGGCTATGAGTGCCTATGTTTGGATCATCTATGCTGGAATGCACTACATTGAGACCAGTTGAAAAGTCGTCAATCCGTTTCTTTATCAGTGGACCCCTCAGAGGTATTGTTGGAGAAGAATGGTTGCTGTTATGTTTGGGAAATAGTCATCTTTGGGCAGAGATAGAGAAATTTGATGTTCTTGTTAATCTGAAAAGTTTATTTTTTTATTTTTTCTTGGAATCATGTTTAAAATTATTGAGCCTTATTGAGCCTAGCTAACTCAATGTAGGTAAAGTTACTTTGTTATAATTCAAGACTCTAACAAATAATAGGTTAAGCATGGAGTTCCAAGATTTAAAAAAGATGCCCAAGATGTGAACATTTCAAAATATGATGTAAAGGAGCAGAGGCAACATTTAAAGGATGATGGACAACGAAATGAAAGTTTGTTTTGTGTGAGTTTCTTGGAATAGACTCAATAGCATGTTGTATTATGAGTCACACATTTTAATTGTAAGTAAGTCTAGGATGTTTTTTGTAGTGGTCTTTGTAAAGTATGTACTTGATAAGTCCAAGAGTTGGAGTTGTGTTGTAAGCCGTGTAAGGCATGTGTATCCCCGTAAAGTTCATGTTAATCTCAAAACCACTTTGTAATTACAGGTTCATGGTCAGCCAAAAACCACGTGTAACAGTGAAGTGGACTGGAAATAGGTCCGTGCTAGAGAGGAGTTGTTGTGTGGTGAGGAGCCTTGCGTTGCCTGCTTACTTATCTGCACTGCCACCATTGCTGGTGTGTGAGGAGGAGTGGTGCCTGCCTACCTACCTACCTAGAGGATCAATCTATGTCAGCTACCCGAGCGTTGCTCCGAGCGCTAAGTCATTTGTTGGAATTTACAGGTTTCTGCAGATCAAGAACCAAAGTTCACCGCTCAAAAATAGATCACAAATCAGTACACCAGTTTAATCGTGTGGTTAAAACCCTCAAAAAGGGAAACAGTCCACGGCCTGAGCCAACGCAGCCACTTCAAGCAATTTATTAATATAAAAGAAAAGTTACATATGTTTCTCTCATAAACGGTTACCGAACAAATGACCCTCCATGCTATTTAAATAGAGATCATGGGTCAATCGGGTGTTAAGCCACAGATCAAGTGTCGTTAATACCGAGGTGAGAGATAACCGTCGGATCACTACAAATCATGACCGTCGGATTATAAGTTACAAATTTACATGGTAAAGAAACACACTTTACCTAACTCTACACTAGACTAAGTTATTCTTAACTATTTCCTATGTGTCAGAATATCCTAACATCCCCCCTTAAGAACAACTTGGGATAGGATTGAAGGATTTACAAAGGTGACACAAAAGGAGTCTATTTCCTATGTGTCGAAATATCCTAACATCCCCCCTTAAGAACAAATTGGGATAGGATTGAAGGATTTACAAAAGTGACACAATAGGAGAAGGAAGGAGGCATTAGAGCCTATCCCCCCTTAATGACAACTTTCTTGAACTCCAAGCATGGATCGAAGTTTGGTAAACTTCGCTTCTGTGAGAGCCTTCGTAAAGATATCGGCTACTTGATCATTGGTCGGACAATACTGCACTTCAAGAACACGATCATGAATGAGCTTTCTGATGAAGTGTATGTGGAGTTCAATGTGTTTCAAATGTTGATGCTGAACTGGATCTTTACATAGTTGAATGGCACTATGATTATCACAGCAAAATGTAGTTGGATGCTTTTGATGAAGACCAAATTCAGACAGGATCGGACGAAGCCACATGGCTTCCTTGCTGGCTTCAAATGCACCACGATACTCTACTTCTGCTGAAGAAAGGGAGATGGCACTTTGTTTCTTACAAGACCAAGTAATAGGTCCTGAACCAAGAGTGAATACATATCCTGCAGTGGACTTCCGATCATCAGGGTCACCAGCCCAATCAGAATCAGTGAAACCAATCAACAAGGGAGATGCTCTCGCACTGTAATGAATCCCGAATTAAACTGTACCTCGAATATATCGAAGTATTCTTTTAGCTGCTTTCCAGTGACTTTCATGAGGTTGGTGCATAAACCGAGCGACAAGACCAACGACAAAGGAAAGGTCAGGACGGGTATGGGTTAGATACAAAAGTTTACCAACAAGTTGATGGTATAAGGTAGCATCAACTTCAGGGGTAGTACAGTTGACTGAAAGCTTGACTCCAGACTGAAAGGGAGAAGGGGCAGGCTTACAGTCTTCCATGTGAAAGTGGTGTAGAAGATCACAAGCATACTTGGACTAAGAGAGGGTAATGCCTTCCTTGGATTGCAAGACTTGAAGACCAAGGAAATAATGCAAGTGTCCTAAGTCTGTCATTTCAAACTTCTTTTTGAGGCTAGACTTCACATGGTTTATATGATTTGGATCACTACTAGTAAGGATAAGATCATCAACATAAAGAACAAGGATGGTGAAGGAATTACCCACCTTCTTGGTGTAGACAGTGTTGTCAGAATGACACCTAGAAAAGCCATTATCTAAGATAAATCTATCCATTTTGGCATACCAAGCCCGAGGAGCTTGTTTGAGACCATAGAGAGACTTCCTAAGGCGACAAACAAGGCTGGAGTCTTTTTGGATAAAGCCAGGGGGTTGTTCCATGTAGATTTCTTCATGCAAATATCCATGTAAGAAGGCAGATTTAACATCCATCTGATGGACTTCCCATTTAAAGGAGGCAGCAAGGGAAAGAACAAGGTGGATAGAATTCATTTTGGCAATAGGGGAGAAGGTTTCAGTATAGTCAATGCCTTCAACTTGTGAAAAACCTTTAGCGACAAGATGAGCTTTATGTCTATCCACTTTTCCATCTAGTCCAAACTTTGTTTTGTAAACCCATCTGCATCTGACAAGTTTTCTTCCTTTTGGAAGAGGAACAAGATCCCAAGTATTGTTTGCCAATAAGGAACGATACTCTTCATTCATAGCTTCATCCCAATCTGGATGACCAGAGGCTTCTTCAAAGGTTTTTGGATCAAGTTTTTCTGGAACTTGAAACAATAAGGAAGAAGCTCTTTCAAACTAAGAACGTGTACATCGTCGATCGGCAGGGTCACCTGCAAGAGAACCTGTTGCATGCCAAGTAGAGCGGACCCATCTTGGAAGCGGTGGAGTATAAGGAACAATTTCACGAGCTGGAGGAGGATTTTCATCCTCGCTGTCATCATCTGAACTAGAAGGAATGCTATTAAAAATAGAAGAGAGAGAGAGAGGTGGCACATATGCCGAATCAGGCTCGCAGGCCAAAGGTGGCACACCCGCCGAACTAGGCTCGCAGGCTGATATATTTTCATCAAACTTTACATCTCTTCTAATGATTATATTTTTGGATTTGGGTTGAAGAAGTCTATATCCTTTGACATCTTCAGAATATCCAACAAAATACATTTTTCACTCTTAGGTTCTAAGGCTTTATGTTTCGCATCTGGAATATGGGCCCAAGCATCACTTCCAAAAACACGAAAGTGACTTACATCTGGTTTGATTGAGCTCCAAGATTCTTCTGGAGTTATATTCTTTAAAACCTTAGTAGGAGTGTGATTTACTATGTAATTTGCATAGTTAATGGCTTCTACCCAAAAATTGAGACCAAGTCCTTTAGATTGAAGCATACAATTAGCCATTTCTTTTAAGGTGTGATTCTTCCTTTCAGCTACACCATTTTGTTGTGGAGTATATGGAATAGTATGTTGCAATTGAATGCCCTGCTCAATGCAGAAGTTGATAAATTTGCTGTTAACATATTCTCCGCCATTGTCTGATCTTAACTTAAAAATTTGATGTCTAGATTATTTCTCAACAAAGGCCTTAAAGGCCAAGAACATGTTAAAAACTTCACTCTTCAGTTTTAAGAAATATACCCAAGTGCGTCTGGAAAAGTCATCAATGAAGGTTAAGAAGTACTTGCAACTAGAGAAAGAAACAACAGGAAGTGGACCACATAAATCATTGTGCACAAGCTGCAAAGGGGCTGAAGCGTGCCAAGAGGCACGTTTGTCAAAACTATCCCGATGATGTTTTCCGAGTACACATCCGGAGCAAACACCATCTCGGCAAGATACCATAGGAAGGCTCGTCACCATATTTTCCTTACATAGAGTTTGAAGAGAGCGATAGTTTAAGTGACCAAATCGCTCATGCCAAAGTTTGCTCACATCATCATTATGAGCAACAAAAACAAAGGGAAGACATGATGACCCAAAGTTGTCAAACTTATACAACCTCGTGGAATCATCAGCAATGCCAATAGCTAAAATATGTTTAGGATCTTTGAGGTCCTTGATTACAACATCATGAGGTGAGAATTCTACTATTTTCCCTTCACCTGAATGAGTTATCTGATAAAAAAATAGAAGGTTGCATGACAAGGTAGGAACACATAGTACATCATTAAACTAACCATTATCTAGATGAATGGTTCCAGATCCTACAACACTAAGAGATATATCATCACCAACATAAATATGTTTGGTGTTACAATCATTTAAAGAAGAAAACATGGCTTTATTTTTGGCCATGTGGTAAGAAGCTCTAGAATCAATGAGCCACTCATGAGAAGGAGAAGAAGAAGATACATTTAATGCATAACCAGATCTTGATGCTTGACAACCACAAGCATAAAGTGCCATGCCTGAAGATGAAGGTGAAGAGTGCTCCAAATTGATGTTGTGCTTCTTCATTGCTGCTTCTAAGGCTTCCATCTTCTTAAAACATTTGGACTCTATATGGCCATCCCGATTGCAAAAGTTGCAATGTCTATCTGTCTTCTTCCCTTTGTTTTGATTTTCCTTATTATTTTGGTGATTTGATTTTTCAGTTTGCAGCTGAAATTGCTTAGGGCCCTTGTTTGGTTTAGGACCATATTTTTTAGGATACTGCTTCTTGGGATTCTTTTGATATGGTTGTTGTTGGGTTGCTAAGGCTTTCTTAGAAGCGTTTCCAGCAGTGATAAGACCAAGGTGTAAAATTTTTTCTTGTTCTCTTATCAAAGAATCACAAAAGGCATCAAAAGAGGGATTCTTGTAGGTGGTTCCTGAAGAAATGATGGCTTCTCTGGTGGAATGGAAGGCAGAAACAAATACAGAGTATGCAGGACCAAGCTTAGCAAGAATGCAATATATGAGGCTACCATCGTCCTTTTTTATCTTACAACCTTCTAAAAGAATTCTGAGGGTCTTAAATTTGGACAAAAAATCTTCAATGGAGGAGAAATTATTGGGGTCCAAAGTAAGCAACTCATTTTCAAGCTGGTGGGCCCTGATTTGATTTTGAATGCCAAAAATATTTTTTAGCTTTTCCAGGGCTTCATCAGGGGTGTCAATGTCAAGGATATGAAATCGAAGATCTTGAGCAATGGACATTCCTATCAACCCTCGTGCTTGATCTTGTTTATTTTCCCATTTAGCAACTTTATCATCATCATAAGGTTTAGTTTCTAGCCCTGTGGCTATTCTATAAAGCCCTTTACTTCTAAGTATATCTACCATGTGAGGTAGCCATTGGAAATAATTGGTGTTATTAAGAATAACCGGGCATGCACTTTCCATTTAAAAAAAAAAAAATTAAAGCTGAGAAAAGCTGAAACTAACTGCTCCAATGGAAAGATCTCAAAAAATTAGGCCGTTTAAAAAAAACGGCCCGAAAAACGGCTTTCGGATGAAGAAGTTATGCCTTTTGAAAAAACTGAGTTGTAGATGCCGAATAGTTACGGGAACGGGATGAAGTGCGGCTTTTTAAAAAAAATTCCACCCGTTTGAACAAATGTTTTTTACAAAAGAAGCTTGAGAAGGAGACTTGAACTGAAGACCTCTATTGTCATAAACTAACCCCTCACCAAGTGAGATATTAAAAGGATCATGTTATTTTAGAAAGGAGGAAGGGGGGATTCTTCTTCTTCTTCTTCTGTGTGTGTGCCTTTTCCTGCACAAAAAACAAAAAAAACGAGCAAAAAAAATGAAATGCAAAGCCTTACGGCAGAATGTTAGATTCTCGGTTAGCCTTACCGGCAACTATCATTTTTTTTCACTATTTTTGATTTCCCGAGATCACACAAAGACGCGCAGAAAGAGCATATGTAGCAAAAAAAATCCCTTTTTCCTGTTTTTGATTTTCCAAGATCGCACGGAGCGCAGAACAAAGAGCATACACAGAGAAGAGGGTATAGATCTGGCAAATAAATAAAACCTTAATACAAAAAAAAACCTGAAATAAGCAGAACTATTAACAAATATCACTGCAAAATAGATGCTTTATACCTCCAGATTTAAACTGACATAACTTGGGCAGCCGAAAACCTTTTCGCATGAAACGGAAGTTGTTCCTCATTGTAATAGACGCTATGGACACAACCGATTAGTTCTCCAAGCCAAAAAATGTTCAGAAATAGTAGATCTACAAAACGACATTCACATGCTGTCAAATCGGCTTTGGATTTTGATCAACACCGGACGCGACCCTCAAAATAGCTCCGATACCATGTATGAATTTACAGGCTAAGTTCCATAGATCAAGAACCAAAGGTCACCGCTCACAAACAGATCACAAATCAATACACCAGTATAATCACATGGTTAAAACCCTCAAAGAGGGAAACAGTCCACACCCCTGAGCCAACGCGGCCACTTCAGGGAATTTATTAATATAAAATAAAAGTTACATATGTTTCTCTCATAAACGGTTACCGGACAAATGACCCTCCATGCTCTTTAAATAGAGATCGTGGACCAATCGGGTGTTAAGCCACTGATCAAGTGCCATTAATACTGAGGTGAGAGATAACCGTCGGATCACTACAAATCGTGACCGTTGGATTATAAGTTACAAATGTACATGGTAAAGAAAAACACTTTACCTAACTCTACACACTACTATAAGTTATCTCTAACTATTTCCTATGTGTCGGAATATTCTAAAAATCATTGACTTGCTACCCTCCGCAACAGAGAGGAGCGACTCAAAGGATTTATATTAATCCATTCAAACATTTTTTTTTTAACATGGTTACGGGTCATTCGATAAAACCCATGTTGGAGGGGGATATGTAGATACAGGTACATGTATGCAGTGATAATGGTTGGCATAACCATGTATGCGAAGGACATCCTACAATACTAGCAGTTGCAGTGGTTGGTACCCATGCATTCCGGTGGATGGTTGCTACTTTATATGGACGTCGATATATCATTTTCTTATGTTTGACCACAACTAGACTTTGCAGACCAACATGCCAAAGTAAAAAATGAAGATGCCAAAGACTCAAAGTACAAAGCCAAAGTAGTGGTGTGTTCTAGCATATGAATGATATAGTCAAAGTTTGTATATGTTTGTAGAATATACTCATGACCCTGGTAGAGTATGAGTTACAATTTGTAATTAGATAAAATCTACATGTCATTTATTTTTTGTACGTGTTGTAAGACCCAGAGAGGCATGCGTACCCCTTTGTTATGTGTTCCCTCTATTAAAGAGTTTTAACACCCTAGAAGAGTGGGTCATGCAGGATGAATACACTTGGGTGCGCCATATTTGTTTTAGACTCCATGAGGTGAAATTTTATATCTAGGGGGAGTTCATCGAGAGGTTGGATGAACCATGTATGTGAAGGACTTCCTAGTAGACTGGCGGGTGCAGCGGTTTGGAACCCATGCATTTCGGTAGATGGTTGTTCCTTTATATGGACATCGACAATAGCATGAACAAGATACAAAGTGTAATTACCAAATAGAACCAGTGTAATTACCAAACAGGACCAGATGTAGATTTTGCAGATGGATATTGAGACAAGTAGTCATTAAGGGGGTGTGTTGGAATATGTAATTCCTACTTGTCTTCAGTTGTGACTTTCTATGTATAGAGTTTGTTCCTATTCTATAGGATTTAGCTAAACCTAGGTTCCTTGTTTGGTGTGTGGTTGAGATATTCTCTCAACCAACTTATTGTGTGTCCAAGATAGCTTTCCTATCTTGAGACAATACCTCATGTATATATGTCACTCTATTTGATTACCGTAATATGGTGTGTATCCTAGATTTCATCACATATTCATGTATGTAGAGCTGAAATCTTTAGTAAAATTTGTAGAATTTCGTTCCCATGCTCTCTAGTTTGATTTTTACAGATATTTGTTTTTAGAATTATCCAACAATATGTCTTTGAATAAATACTCTCATGTATATAATGGGCTTCCTCTGCAACATAATAGGTTTAAAAAGCTCTGCTGTATGGGAAAAATGTAATGTGATACAAAGGCATGAGCCGACAGGGTACTACTATTAGAATCAAACTTTGAGTGTGAGAATTTGAAAATGTGGCATTCCCATAAATGCACAAATAGACAGACGGTGGATCCGTAGTAAAATAGCTATCTTTTTCCGTGATATATCACTCTGTTAAGAAATGACCATCTCTTTCCGTGATATATCATCCTGTTAAGAAATTTTCCCAAGTAGGAAACCAATTTCCTCTTGGATCACAAATATTTAAATCCAAGTACCTTTGAATTATGTTGGTCTTATGATGATTTCTAAAGCCCGATAGTTATTAGTCCTTGTCGCCTGCGGCATGGCAGGGATTATATAATCGAAATCAACATGGTCTTTTAACTTTTCACGAAGATCAATATCGCTTATAACTTATAATCTATGATTTGTTTTTTATCATGTCTCTACCACATTCTTTCGACTAACCAGCGATAGAATATTTTTTCTGTTAAAAAAAAAAAAAAAAAAATTCATCTTATTTGGCTTCATATGGCTTCATACCGAGGCAAGTATGAGGCCGAACCTAGGTTAAGTATGAGAAAACAATGGATTGAAGGTTAAGTATGAGAAAACAATGGATTACAATGAATTTGAACATTAAATGTTGGTAAGCTAGTAAATATTTGAAAGGTTGGGAAAATAATGCTATAATGCTCGGCTATTTAGGTGCCATATGGTGCATGCTATTTAGGTGCCATTAGGTGCCAAGTGCTGAGGTGTCGAAAATGGCGCTGGTGGCCTGTACAGAACCAAAGCCTTTTCATTGCCTTGAAGTGTTGAGCATTAAAGTTTTGGGCCTTCTGAACCTAAAATTTTTCACTCCTTGTATGAGCCAACCTGTGCGCTCATGAAGCGCCCCCTACATGCATTGTCATGTAATTCCAACTTCCTTTTACAAAATTTGCAGTTCCATCTTGATTTCTACAGGTATTCCGACCAGAAGAGACGTTGCAGGAGAACCCAACTTCCCCTTGCTTTAAGTTATGGGGCTCACTTGATTTCTCATGTATTCCGACCAGAAGAGACGTTGCAGGAGAACCCAACTTCCTTTTACAAAAGTTGCAGTTCCAGTTTGATTTCTATAGGTATTCTGACGAGAAGAGAAGTTGCAAGAGAGCCCATTCCAGGTATTTATGTTCTTGCTTTTGTTACTTGTCGTCAGTGTTGGGATGCAGGAGGACCCCTAACTATGAGTTGTGGAAAATTAAAAGCCCTTATTCGAAATTTCCATTCCTCACCAGATTACCTGTACATTAACATATTTTTTTATTCATTCAATTGCTATGTGTTCAGGTTTGTGTTATAAAATCTGAGTAGATTTTGAAATATTCTTGGAATATTAGGAATATAATGAACATATACAGATAACAAATTTTAAATTCCAAAAATTTATAATCAAAATAAGAAAACTAATTATACAAAATCATTCTTAATTTTATTGTGGATTATGGATTTTTTTTTTTTTTTTTTTTTTTTTTAACTAACAGAATCAGGCAGTGGCGTACTATGCTCCTTCACTTTTGTTTTTCTCCTTCACTTTTGTTTTCCTCCATCACATGACTGAATGAGTCTGAGGAAAAGGAAAATTTCGACCTCAACATAGACATCTATAGTGTAGGCTTCAACAATTAAAAAGGGTTTCAGGTATTACGTTTGATATAAGTAGGACCTCGAAAACTGCAAATTTCTATACTTTTGCATTGAAACTAAGCTATAAAGGATACTTTCAGTCCAAAACTATATGTATTACTATCTCAATTCATTTTCCAGCAATGTAGCAGAGCTTAAATGTTACTACTTACTTATTAGGTCTGTAAATCATCGTTTAGTCTTCAAGTTTTCTGCAACTAGCACTCATGAAGCTACAAAACATAAGAAAGTGAGAAATGATATCAGTTTGCACCAGATATCTAAAAACCCTTACAACCAAGATGAAACAGTGATAATAACCCACAGCTAAGATACATAAGAAGCTAGAAAACTTATTAAAATTCTGATGAAGAATTATAGCAAGAAGTAAGTCCTAAATCCATGCGGCCTAGCAATGGCCTAACAATAAAAATGGAACTGCAAGGCCTACGACTCCTTAGAGGAATAAATAGACCAAAAAAAATTTAAGCTAAAACTTTGGCACCAAACCCCTTGCAAAAATATGTTAGGCCTGCAAAAAATCAGATCAGTCTACCGCTGGAGTAAGGAGTGCAAGAAAAGCTTGCAGCTAGGCCCCAGGCAAAGTGGATCTCTGAGCTAAATTAAAATTTTGAGAAAATTTAATTGTAACTTCAAGGGGTTTATAGTCTTCGTAATTCACCGAATACTTGTAGCTTTAAAAGCCTTTCATACCAGGTGACATAAGCAGTGAGGTAGTCTAGTGAGGCAGTCTTGGTGCTTACATCGAGACAAAAATAAGGCAGAAAATAATACTTCCTCGACTCTGTCAAAGTAGAAACATGAAATTTAAAAAAAAATCAGCGAAAATTAAACCCTTACAACATGATGTAGAATCTATGGAAATAACACAAAAAGATTAATTGAAAAATTTAAAAATTATAACAAAATCAAGCCCTAAATCCATGAGGCCTAGCAATAAAAACATACAACTTCCAAGCATGCAGCTCATTAAATAGACCAAAAATATTTAAGCCAAAACTTTGGCACCAAAGTCCCTGCAAAAATCTGTTAGGCCTGTAAATTAAATGAAATAAGGTGAAACCCTCCGAAATGACTTGCGATCAGATAAAATATCGTGAGACCCTCCAAAATGACTTGCGGTCAGATAAAATAGGGCGCAGAAGTCTACGGCTGGAGTAAGGAGTGCCAGGAAATCTTGCAGCGAGGTCCCATAACTTGCAAAGTGGGTTAGATAAAATAGGCCGCAGAAGTCTGCGACTGGAGTAAGGAGTGCCAGAAAAGCTTGCAGCGAGGTCCCATAACCTGCAAAGTGGATCGGGACTAGATAGGCAGGCATGATGCAATATTATTGCAAGTATTGGCATTAGCTATGATGGGTGGATCAGAGCATATGGACGCCTAAACATTGAGATTCTTGTGTTTTGTTGAATCAACAGTTTGCAGCGAGGGGGATTGAGTGAATTGCAGGATTGAGTTAATCGCATAAACTAGCATGATATTTGGTCTCGGTCATAGGTATGAGAACCTGGTTAACACCCTCTAAGCCATTCATCTAAATCCTAAAGGCAAGTGTCACTTAGAGGTTTCGTCCAATGCCACATGGAAGTGGTATGGGTCGCATGTGTTGTTGCAATGATAACCGTGCTTAAGTTTACCAACTGTTTATTCTCTACGCCAACATTTCAACAAAAAAAGGTTTGAACTGAATTATACGCCTTACCTTTCTGTGTCATGAGTATGAGTTTTATATTTCAGTTTAATTATTTTTTTCAATTACTAAAAACCTCCTCCCAGAAATATTTTTTTAATTATCTAAAAGTGTGGCTATTTCAACTCTTTCATAGTATTTATAAATGTTATTACACTATTGGTGGGGTGGAGTATTTCACGTAACACTTCCCCTAGCTATCTAGAGTTATTACTTCATATTCTCAGTATATATTTCATTAAGCTCATCATTATATATTTCATTGGGCTCATCAGTTCAGTGATTTCATATATAATAGTAATGACATCTTATTTTCCAGGTCCTATGAATAAGTGAGTGAGGACGAGAGCGCAAGTCGATGGATGCTACCCATATGGGGACGGGACATGACCATACTCTGCATATTAGGAAGATGATCTTAATAGTATCGATCGCTAGTTTTTTACAAATGGTATCTATTATTTTTTCTCCGATCTTATATTGCAGCCTAATAGATCATGTGAAGTACAAGCAACGAAATTGGCTAAAACATAGAGGAAATTATTTAACAATTATCTCACACATATTACAAGAAGAAATTTTTGTATTTAAAATAATTATGCATTTCACTAGGACTTTATGTCAATAGTAATTTCTTTTGTTTTCACTAGCCTTTCACTTGACATATTCTCTTTTTGAAATATTGTTTGGAAGCTGAGAATTTCATCTAATAGTAATTTCTTTATTTTCATATTCAATTTTTTCCATAGAATATAATTTATTTTGTTTTATGAGATTATATTCGGTAAATATAATTTTAGTAGGTTGATAAAGTGTATCGCCGTTTATGTCCCGGTTGTTGTTGGGGTTACTCGTATGGCAATCAAGCTCATTGTAAACCGATAAAAAATAATACTATCTCAACATGGACATGACTTGTCTTGGTAAATATTTTGTTTCTTTACTTGACAACAAAGTTTATTTTTCATTTAACTTATATACCCACAAAAAGTAAGATTTACCATTAAATAGTCAATATTATGTATATTATATAATAGATTCACTTCTATGCACCAACTAAAACGAAATGATATTATTTTGGGTATTAAATTTGAATTTAAAATTTAGTTATTAATATATTTTGAATATTACTATCCATTTTTAAATTTGTGTTATTTAATAATATTTTTGATTAATTTAAACTTTAAATATTAAATTAGTTATTAATATTATTTTTAAAATTGTTCAAACTTTTCTCAAATACTCACTGCTTTATTAAATTAAAAAAGAAATATATATATTTTTATATTAATTTTAAATTTTTAAATGAGTAAAATTTTTATTAAAATTAAACTTTATGAAAAATAAAAGAAATTATTAATAATTTATTCGGTTCTTCATTATAAAATAAATAATTTTAAAAGATTAAAGAAAACATATTAGTAAGTAATTTATGTTATATTTTATTCTTTATTAGATTAGAATGAATAAGATGTAGAGTTCTTCTAAGCACAATAAAATAAAAAGTATCTAAATAGACAAGTGACACCAAGTTAAGATGTAGAGAGCTTAAAGGCCCCCAAAAAATAATAAAATTTCTATATATATGTGACATTTATATAATTATAAATAATATTATGAAGAATTAGCAAAGATCCATCTTTCCTCAAAATTTACCAAATTTTAAGAGGAATCAAATGTCTAGAAAAAAAAACATTTTTTTCAAGCTCATCACTTAAAATGAGTTTTTTTATCTTGGAAGATTTCATCCCTCTTGGTAGTTATAGAGTTATAGATGTCTACTCATATACGTAAATATGATGTATGCATTATATTATTGTTTTTTCATTACATAATCTTTCATTTTATGGTTATTGTTATTTTGTATTACGTGATAGTAGATAACTTATTTTATTATTCATTATAATATATACAAATTGTATGTCAGTGGATAATTGAACATGTTAATATCTTCATATTGACATGATTAATTGATCCTAGGTATTTCCGAAAACAATTTAATAAAGTTCAGGAGTTGCCTTGAAATATAAATATATACAATTTTCATATATACTTTTGTCATTATTTTATATTTATTTTTATAATTATTATTTATTAAATGATTTGTTCCAAAATACAAAAAAAAGTCATGGCTTGAGGCATTGCACCCGCCACACTGGGGAAATGAGAGCATTAATTAGAGGGGGGTGGTGCGGTCACCACCATTTATGCAAGCACATGCATTTGTGCTATCTCTTGTCACACCCATGATGAATGCCATTTGCAGGATGATATGAGTGCTGCGATGGGTCCTCTTGTGTAGCATCCCTACAAGGAAACTACTTGTGGACTATGTGAATCAGAAACTAATTTGGAATTATAGCTACCCAGAAACCTTGAGAGTGGGTTTGCAAGACCCGAATATCAAAGGGAAGCTCATTGTTAGTTGTGTTAAGGATATTTGTGCTATGGTTCTTCACGGTTCTTTGTTAAGAAAGAGTGTTGGGAAATTAATTCATACATAGACAACCAAATTTTGTGACCTAACTACTTTTAGGTTTTATGGTACTCATTTATTTGTGTCATTCTCTTGCCCACGATGCTTGACCACAACTTCTCTTCGAGTAATTCTGAAGCCCTCCAATATTTGTAATTATACTTCAACCTCTTTGTTTGGTTATAGGAATGTAAGTCTGGTATTGGCTTCTGGTCTTGACATTGTGAGTTGTGCTTTTGTTTGGACGCGGATGGTATCAAGTTTATATTGATGTAGAATTTGTTCCCTTGACCTATGTTATGATTGTGTCACTTCATCTCTTAACAAGTTCATTTGTATCAGTGTGATTATTCCATGGGTTGTCGGTATTTACTCTTCTTGAGTAGTGTTGAGCCTCTTGTATGAATTACCCTCCTTGTTGAGTTGTATATTAGTTTGTTTTATTCTCACAACCAACTCCCCTCTCTTTTTCAACTATGTGTTGCACCTCATAGACATTTCCAATATGTCCATATGTAGTGAAAATGCATGAGAATCATGGTGTGGAGGATACCAAGGCTATCACGGCCACAACCAATCCAAACAAAAATATTGGGAGGCTACTGAGTCCTTCCATCCAACTCTCCCCCGAAAACTTGTAGTGAAATTCAACACCTGGAGACAATGATGGCTAGATATAAGCAAACCTTCTTTGATTCAAAGCTCATAGAGGAAATAGGGTAGTGGATCCCTAACCTTGGCCACACCAAGGGAAGGAAAAAGTATAATTTTCAAGCGTCATATCTTTATTGGAAAATGAAAAACCTGTTGGGTAGGGTCCTTACTAAGAATCAAGTCAAAAGGTACAATGTATTTGCTAGTCTTGTGGACATGAAACGTACATTGTATGTGCTTTGAAAGAAATAATCTATAACAGGAAAAAAAAGAAGTCTTACTAGGGTGGGATCGCCTCCACTGAAACTATAAAAGGAAAATAGGGGTCTTGAAACTCTTAGAGCCTAAGGCTCAAAGAAAACAAAGATAATTAGATGTAGGGCTCCTAATATCCACAATATCCATTTTTAGGTCTAAATGATTTGAACTCTCCTTCACTCATATATGTCCTTGTGGGTATTCTTATCATTAAATTAATGTGAGGGGTTACAACTAAAGCCCCCAATTTGGGTTTTTTTTCCCTAGGTACCCAAAAATTTACCTAATGTTTCCTCAAATACTAGATAATGGGTTCCCCGTTTTATCAAAAATTATGGCCTACAAAGCTGGATAGGCTACTTCATCTTCCCATTAGTAATTAATTCATAAGAGACATTACAATCTAGCCCCTCACCTTCCCCTATCATCCCTATAATATTGGGATGTCCAAATATCTTAGATATGGGCCCACTTACCATTTGCTTCATGTCACATTACTTTTGTCGCAATTCACAGTCCCACCATGGTTTGGCATTTAGGAGTGTTCATCTTGTGCACTTCTCCAGTGAGGTTGAGACCTCAGATAGCTTAGGTTGACAAACCAATTCATGTTTTGGACCAATTGCCCAAATTTCAATAAAATTTCAAAAATTTATTCAACACGTGAAATTGGTTACAAAAAAAACCATTTGACATGAATCTGATGTTGGGGCACATAATTAGATGACAACATGCTCGTGTCATATTGAAATCATCATGCCACATGGAATACTATGAGTATTTCCATATGTCATAAGCATTTGTACCACTTAGCCACCCAAAAACTCCAAATTTTCCTACCATGTCTCACCATTATGGAACGTGCCACATCATCATGTAACATGGAAGACTCTAAGTGGTGTCATGTCATTAGACTGATCCAGTGAGGATCACAAGTATGCCACCTCACTAGCCTCATCATTTTTCCACATCATCAATTTGTACGAAGGGGGAAATCTGAATCTAGATGTTTTTTTTTTAATATTTTTCCTTTATAAAAGTTCTTTAGGGCTGCATTCCCAAGATATACTGGAAGCATAAAGAACATGAAACTCTGACTAAAAATACAAGTTCAAAACTTTTCTTCATATGCATCCCCACATGGGTCAAAGTGCTAGGATACTTAGATATGTTCGAACTAGTGGAGAATCCAACATTTTTCCCTCACACCACTCGTTTTCCTCCAGAAAGTCCCAAACCTCTAAACTTCTTCTACTATATAAGACTACCCAACTTTAAATTTCATCATCTCTTCAACCCTTAGGAAATTTTATAAAGTCCATATATTATTGGAAATGTCCTTTATAGGGCTATCTAACTATGCATATGGTAGGAGCACCTAACTTGATCATCCATGAAAAAATTGTCTTCAAATATAGGCATTGAACCATACATCAACTAATCATAGTCATAATGTTTTTAAGACATTCATCACTTATCTTGCTACTATGATGGCTTTCAAATAATTACCTTAACTACCATCAAGCACCACTTGATCTTAACAATTCTTGATATCAATGAATACTCTTTTGAGATTGAATTCCATATGTTGACATCATTGACAACATCCTGCAATATTTTCTCAACTATGCAATGAGAACTTTGCTAAACAATCTCTCATTTTGGAATTAATGGAAACTTTACCAAACATTGTTGAGGCATTGATGGCAGCAACACACTGCAACACTCCCCCTTACGCTTATCAAGCTCACTCTTCTCCTCTTGGATCTGACACATTCCATGGTTGATTTACACAATGCTCCCCTTTAGTTGTTCTCCCTTTAACAATGTTTGGGCTCTTGTTACCAATGATGTTCTTATTCTTTGATCTAGGAGCCAATTCCCAAGTACTATTTTTTTCTCTCTCATCCAATTCTTCATCCATTTCCTTTACTCGAATTTTGTCTTATTTTCTTGGATAAAGCTTTAGGGTCCTATGTAGGACCACAATTCAAAATTTGCATGTATGGGACTACCTCTAAATCTTTGTCTTATCTAAACACTGAATGGGACTGCCAGAGACTGGAGCTCGAAATAGAAAACAGTATGTTCAGACAATTAAGAAATGGCTAACTTAACTAAGCCAACAACCTGTAATATCTTGAGCATCACCTTCCTAATAAGGTAGGAAGTTGGGAGGTTGCAAGTTTGGTAGGGAAGGTGGCGAAGATGCAGCTTGCATGCAGATTTATTACAGCTAATGGTTGCAGATTTCCGCAACTGGTAAAGGCGGACAACTCAAGAGAACCAGAGGTGTATTATGGGTTATAAAATCTTAACATTAAATTTTTAATTATGAGTTATAGCCCCTTGACATTAAATGTTTAAGAAATTAACGAAATTAATGTTAGTGCGGGATGGATTAATTCACTTGTTCTTAATAGAACATAACATACACTATTCCAAGTCTATCCTAAGTATGACCTCGATAGATAGATATGATGCCAAATAAGATCTCCAACTCATTTATTGGGTAGAAGAACAAAATTTTCATTAGTTTACATGGTAACTTTGGTTAAAAGCAATAAATTTGTGTCGGTTTCTCTGTACAAATAATAAGAATTAAAAGGAAAGATTAACTATTAACATGTATAGTAGGTGTTTACACAACAAAACAAAAACATTATACAATATTTCAAGGTCATACTACAATGCAACATGTAAATATTTATTCATATCTGGCATTCAATGCCATAGTATATTATGAATGTGAGTTCTTTGTGCTCAAAATTTGATGTTCACATCAGAAAATCACTCTTTTTTAACTTATAATCCAACGGTCACAATATGTAATAATCCGATGGTTCATTCTCTCCTTAGTATTGCCGACACTTGATCCATGGCTCAACATGGAATCAGAGCTAAGGTGTTGAAGATGAGGGCTACTTGACAAAGAGACACTGAAAGAAGCAAGAATCAAAGTCTACATTGAAAGGTCAATTAAGTTTGCAAGGAATATTCTCTATCCATTTCAAGAATACCTTCAATCTCTTTCAAAATATTCACTTACCAAGGAGATAATCTTTGCCATCAAAGATTTATATTAAAGACATTGTTGGAAGAGACATCATCTTTTTGGAGACATCCTTTATCATCAAGGATCCAAGGACACCTACATTGGAGAATTCAATCTGAGAATAATTTCGTAACTTCATATTCATCATCATCAAGGAAGTTGTTAGAAGTAGGAATTCACCCTACTCAAGTAAGTATCTATGACCTTTCTAGCAATGCAAGTTCTCACTAATGGAATCGAGTAATGGAGATTGCGTATTTTTGGTGTCTTGGGTTGTGACTCCTCTCAATTCATCTGTGGCATCAACAACACCATTTCAATGATCGATGGCACCAATAATGCCCATTTCAACCATTTTCACGTCTTTTGCAAATTTTGGCTCGTCAAGTTCTAATATAAACCTCCTCCAAAAAGGCACATTTGATTCTCTAAGACAAACCACATTTCACTAAGTCTACAATAGGTGGTAGTTCACATTGTCATCTCTGTCACTCCAAACACATGCCAAACTTACTGTTTGAGGCATGATATTTCTGCTTCATGTTGTGCTCACCTATATCACTCTCTGTGCATACACAGTTAATAAGAGATGTACTTTTTAATAGAGAAAAAAAATTGGAATAGTTTCTTACAGTAAATACAAAGACTGAGGGCGTAGAGAAAAGTGCAAATGTAAATATGTTGCCTTGTGATGCCAGTCTCTTGGTTAGAAAACTTAGATTAGATTATAGTGTGCAGATAGGGTGTTAGTAATTTTCTATTAGACATCTAGAATGTGACTGCATAATAGTTAGTGATTTTAACTTTAAAATTTTAATGTAATTTAATATTTTATTTTTAAATAACATTCTCTTTAAATATTGATTTAAATTAATGTATAAAATTTTAACAATAAAAAAATGAGATTAACAACATTGTTGTTTATATCCGTGGTTTAAAAATATTATAATAATTTAAAAATAATTTTAAATCTACGTTTAAAAAAAATGTTGTAATAGTTTAAAAATAATTCTAAGTATAGTTTTTAAGATTTTTTTAAAAATTTAAGATGATTTGGAAACATAAATAATGTTAATGGATTGGTTAATATAAAGTTTATTTGTTTATGATTAATAGTAAAACTAATTTCAAATTAATATAATAACTTCACTGAAGTTACATTTAGACTCTTTGAGGACTCCCAAATTTTTAGAGAAATTTTGAAAGAACTTTTCTTGCTTTTAAAATTTTAAATGTAAGAAAGAGTTTAGAAATGAATGGTTAAAAGACAAAGTTTAATTGATTGTAAATAGAAATAGAAATGATAATGACATATGAAATGTAAATTATTTAAGTGTTATTTCTATATACAACTTAGCCTTAAGGAAGATTAAGTGTTAAAAATGGGAATTAAATAAGTATTTATAGGTTATTATTAAAGTATTTGATAGGTTATTATTAAAAAATTAAAGGTAGATTAGCTAGAAGGTGGGAAAAACAATTGTAATTAATATTGAAGCAACTAGAAAATGATTTTTATTAGTTTCTTAATACAATGATTAATGTGCTTTCAAGACATTTTTTGAAGTATAATTGCATACCTTATCTTTATTTACAATGGTCTTAAATATTTGGAGATCCTAAAGCATAATGATTAAGAGCATGTGTTTCCTCTTAATAGGTCATAAGTTCAAATCTAAAGGGTAGTAGAGTATGTAAACCTTTGTAGACTTTAGTAGTCAAATCCCTATGCAAATGTGAGATTTCTTGTTCCATAAACAATGGGGTCTCTTACACCAATTTGACATTTGGTTTGGTCATGAAATTAAGACCAGATTATTATTAGCCCTAAGGGTGAACTAAATTGGTCGGGTCCTCGTCGTTAAAGCACCTTTTCTATTGAGAGGTCACAGGTTCAATTCGTTCGATACCCTCGAGGTCAGGCTCCATGGTTGAGCCAGTAGGAAATAATCCCTTTAGGTGGATTTTCTTGGTACACATATTTCATGGATGTAACGATCATCGATTGTGATCTAGATTGGATCATTATATTGTTCGTCATCCATGAGTGGAAAAATTGTAGGAATGAACTCTTAGGACCATTTTTACCGGCATGACCCAATTTGGAAAATTTAGGTTTGAAACCTTTCGGGAGTGTTTTGATGCATCAAACTGTGTTTTTTGGGGTAAATTTTTGTTGCTTTAGTGCGACCCTTTTTTTTTCTTATTTTACACACATACCTTTCCAATGGCGCAAAAATCACTTCAATATGAGTCTATATGCAAAAGTTATGCCACTTAAAAGTTGACTTTCTTATTTTTACCACCATAATTCGAGAGGATGTCACGTCAGTCCCCATTATTCATGAAAAATGATGTAGAAGACTCTAAAAGAGTCTCTATTATAACTCTGGGTAAGAGATGAGGTATTCAAGCTTAACCATTAGTAAGCTATCGGGTTGTGTTATAACCGGTTCACTAGGAGGAAAAGTAGTTCCATTCTTTAGAGTGCATTTGTTTCATAGTTGAGAAAAATTAGCCAAGAGGGATAGGAGATAGGGCACAAAGAGAGTATTTTTGCATTGTAGTAGCCCATGAGACACAGGTTATACTTCTTTGTACTCGCAACCATATTTCCATTCATAGAGAGAGAGTGAAACGACTTCACCTTTCAGCTTGGTTTTTCTCTCGAAAGGGTTTCCTAGGTCATATTTTGTGTCAAATGTTGATCTAGGTGGATATTGGTGGCCGTCCACCTATTCCACTTGGATCCCCACCATTGTTTCTTTCAGTTTCTTTAATTGTAACAAATTTTACTTTTTTTGACAATTTTTCGAGTAGTGAACTTCTGGAGTTGTTTTGAGGCCCTAAACGAGGTTTTTTTGTAAAATGGGAAAAAAGATATAGATGTCAGATAGATATTTTTTATTAGGTATCGTATGCGTCAAACGAAGGTCGTATGCCAAAGTTAGGACCCTGAGAAGTTGATGTACCAGTTTACCCCAACGTGGCCCATATACTTTTGGTCCTTCATCTCCTTTAAATAAATATAAAAGAATGACAAAAGTATATATGAAATTTGTATATATTTCTTTTTCAAGGCAACGTGAACATTATTGAATTGTTTAGAGAAAGACCTAGGATCAATTACTCACGTCAATATCAAGATATTAAAATTTTTCGGTCCCTTCGAGCTTATAGGATCAACATGTTCAAATTTTGTCACAAAATCTTAGATCTATTTAAAGAATATAACCTAGGGGTGGAGGAATGAAGCTTGCTAGCTACCACTAGATTTATTGTATGTTGACATAAAATTTGTATATATTATAATGAATAATAAAATAAATTATCTACCAACACATAATAATAATAACAATAATAATAAAATGAAAGGTTATGTAATATAAAAACAATAATATATCATATACATCATATTTATATATACAAGCATACATTTATCTTAATTCTAGAACTACCAAGGGGATGAAATATTTCAAGATGAAAATCTCATTTTAAGTGAAGAGCATGAAAAAGATGTTTGTTTTCTAGAGATTTAATTCCTCATGGAATTTGGTAACTTAAGTGAAGATGGATATGTGCTAGTTCTTCATAATATTATTTATAATTATATAAATGTCACATTTATATATATTAAAATTTTATTATTTTGTGGGAGCCTATAAACTCTCTACATCTTAACATAGGTTCACATATCTATTTAAATACTCTTTATTTTATTGTGCCTAGAAGCACACTACATCTTAGTATTGGAGGCATGTTGAATTTATATTAAAAATAATTTATTATAATATAAATATTTAAAAAAATAATAATTTATTTAAAAAATAATTAGAATAATTATATAGTTTATTTATAAAAATCATTTCAAATCTAATAAAATTTATTTAAGTTTTTAAAATGATTTATTTTATAATGAAGAGCCAAATAAAATATTAATAATTTTCATAAAATATTAATAATTTTCTTATTTTGATAAAATTTAAATTTAATAAAAAAATTACTAACTTTAATTTTTAAATTAATATAATAAAAAAAATTAATTTAATAAAAACATTACTATTTTAAAATTTTAAATCAATCTAATATAAATATTTAAAAAAACAATAATTTATTTTTAAAATATATGATATAAGAATAATTATATAGTTTATTTATAAAATTCATTTCTAATCTAATAAAGAATAAAATATAGCATACATAAATTACTAATATGTATTATTTAAGTTTTTAAAATTATTTATTTTATAATGAAGAGCCAAATAAAATATTAATAAAAGCTTAGTTTCTTCTTTCCGAAAATGAGTGAAGTGTTCACCCAAAACATCGAGATCATCAATTACATTATTTTATTTTGATAAAATTTAAATTTAATAAAAAAATTACAAAATTTAAATTTAATTTTATAAAAATAATAATAATAATAATAATAATTTAATAGCAACATTACTATTTTAAAATTTTAAATCAGTCTAAAAAATATTATTAAATAACACAAATTTAAAAAGATTAAAAAGGGAATCATAATAATATTCAAACCGGGTTAATAACTAGATTTTGAATCGAAATTTAATAACCCAAAATAATATCATCTCACTGTGGTTGGTGCTTGGGGAAGTGAATATAGTACACATAATATTCATTATTTAATGGTAAATCTTTGATTGGCACTTGGCAGAAATGAACATAATATACATAATAGTAATGATTTAATGGTATACGTGCAAAGTTAAAATGAGAATAA
Organism: Pinus albicaulis; assembly: GCA_034641835.2. NCBI lineage: Eukaryota > Viridiplantae > Streptophyta > Pinopsida > Pinales > Pinaceae > Pinus > Pinus albicaulis. The sequence goes on along the minus strand of CM076571.1, from coordinate 688,281,661 downwards.
CAAACTTGCGGTTACATTGAAATAACCATTCCGCTTTAGAAATTGTGAGCTTGATCAATCTAGTTACTTGGATTTAAATGTTGTTACCGAGTGGTAAGAGGAAATTGAACCTCGCTATAAAATTTCTTCACAAGGTGATATATCACAGAAATAGATGGTCATTGTATTGCAGATCCACCGTCTGCCTACTTTGTATTTATGGAATGCCACACTATATAAGGGAAGTATATATGATCTTTATTCAAACACAGCTTGTTGGATACATACATGTGTAGCGTAGCGTAGTGTTAGAAATGTTATCTTTTAATCATGTCACATAGAAATGTTATGTTTTTTACATTAAATTACACACAATAATTTGATAAATCTGAATTCTTGGATTTTTTTTTAATAAGAGTTAAACATATATATATATA